>WJFA01003689.1:0-12254 GCA_009870155.1 Pseudobourletiella spinata | reverse complement strand
AGAATGGACCGGGTGCTGAAGTGCGGCGCGGAATGGTAATTACTCGGTGGGAGGATCATATACTGAGTAGGAGTCGAAAATCGAACACCATGATGCAGACATTCTTCCGGTTTGGTATGAAATAGCTCAGTGTGAATGAGGATTTTAGAATTTTGATTTAGCCCTTGAATTCTTTACATCTCACGTTTCTCTATCACGTGATTGCCTTGGATTTTGGTCTTCTGCATTGGGGGGCGAGATCGGCCGCAAAGGGTAGCTAATGTAGAACGACATCAATGGGGCACACTGCGTCTATAATTGTGTGCGTGCCTCACGCCATTGGCGAGAGGGCTGCGTGGTTGAACTCGAAACATTACCTGTACGTATTATTATTAGTTCATCTCTCCTTAACTGAGAAACACAAACGGATCGTGCTTGTGACTCTATTTGACTAACTCATCTTTACTTAGTTGTCACGCAGAACTAGCCATTTGTCCAAGAATGAATAATTAAAACTTGTTAACATGTTAACTAGAATTTCGACTTTGATTTCATTTCCTCATATGGCTGCGGAGGACGGGCACTATACCTTCAAAGAAATGTGGTGTGATGTCAAAGCTACAAACTACAGAATGTTTGCCAGTTTTGCTGTAGTGATGCAAATTTTCATTGAAATTTGAAATCCATCCTATCCAAATTATTCAGCTACTTACTGCGAGCGGCCATACGGATTAAGAGATACCGCCACTCACGCGGGTGCTCGAACTATTAGTTATATTTTTTAGCTTTTCATATTTAATAGGTTCAATTAGGCTCTCGTGGTATCACTTACTATTTGAAGGTAGGAGGATAGGCTACAGGTGCTAGTTTAATTTTTTATAAAATAAGATTGTGCGCTTAGGCTAGCCAAATGTAACAACGTAGGGGAAATCCTGACAATTCCGCACCTACACTGCATAACGTAACGTTATGCAAATGTTCTGGATTTAGGCACAATCACCCAAATATCTCAAGAATTTCAGATTATGGAATCGAAACATGATGTAACTCTATCCGTAACCAAGTGTTCAAAGAAGTCCCAACTCAAAGATGCTGAAGAGGATAATGAATCCAGTTGCGTGCTACTGGAACCGGTAAGCCGAACTTCAATAATTTATAGCGACAACTACTGATTTTTGAACAGATGCAAAATGGTATGCTATTGCCACTGATGATTGGTAGTCAATAATCGTCTGTTACTTGATTAATATTTCCTGCCATTTCCGTAATCCAAGCATCTTTTGCATCTTTTTCTCAGCACCGTTCGTGAGCAAGTACAACGTTTATATATGCGATAATTTCAAATTATTTTTCTGTCTGCTGCGCAAGGTGATTGGTCAGATCATAAACTTTATGCCAACGGCCAAGGATAAGTGTTCTCTCCGTACTGTGAACAGGACCTTTGACTTCATGGTCAAGCAGAGAGTGTACTTCCATGCAATTTTAGCCGATTTCACACGCACAGCATTCCTTTCGCTTCAATGGAACCATCAAATCAGCGAACTACGAGTTAAGGACCTGTACAGAGTACTACCATGCAACGCGGCGGGGGAACTAGAGTGTGAATTTGATCGACACAACATCAGACTTGTATGGTTTTACCCAGGAGTGCCAACGAAGAACAAGAACATCCTGTTATCTTCCTTTCCTTTTATAAAGGAGCTGGCATTTATAGGCACCTCAGATTTCCCGACTTCCATTAATGCTGAATACTTTCAAAACTTGAAAAAGTTGGAAGTAAGTTCAACTTACACGTCGTTTAATCAAGCCTGTAGATTTTGCATGTACGATTATGTTAAAACTTACAAATAATGGTAACACCCTGTTCTTATCATGGATGGCATAACAAAGTTATTAGATTTTTTAACACTATTGTTCTAGATGTTTGTGGATACGCTTAATGACACTGGAAGTCTGTTGGAATTTCTCGGTAACTCCAAGTTTCCAAACTTAAAAGAGACCATCCTAGACTTTTATGTTCGAACAAACTTCCCAGTTTACTTGGCCGCTCACGAATTTGTGAGTAATCACCGAAAGACGTTGAAAAGTCTCACCCTCAAATACAGCGCGAAGTGTAACTATGTACTGCCCGAATCAGTAACTTATAACATGAGCGGATTCAGTATGTTAGTTGTGAAGCAGCTCAAGGATTTGATAGCAACGCTGGATGAACTCTGCCTTGACAATCTGTCCATAGACTTCCTTCCCTTCGAAGGGACGTCACTGTTCGATTTAAGTAAGAATTCAGGGCAGGTTCAAAGAAAAACGGTTGGAAAAAAATTAGCACTTATCAACCGTGTTAACGCACCCGATTTCACTCTACAGGTTTCTCTCTCGCACGATCACAGGCTAACCTGATAAGTTTATGTCTGCGGAAAGACTACACTTGCGCAAGGCACGAACTCCTCCCACTGCCGACAATCCTCATGCAGAATTATTCAACACTGGAGGCAGCACATTTACCTCATCCGTACCACATGGATTGCCGTTGGATTGAAAAATGTGCATCTTTAAAGACGTTGAGTATTGGTCAAAAGTCTTTCAGAGCATTTCAAATGACCTTTGCTGAATCGGTTGTACTGAATATTTCCTCCCTGCCAACTCAAATTCAGAAGTTTATGTCTAGCATACGATTAAGTAGGGAACAGATTAATTTTATTGTAACACGTCTTACGCTCACAGAGTTTTTCTTTTATGGTCATCAGACTGACAAGTACACCTGTGAGGACATCCAGTTTATTCTTCACAGGCAGCATAAAATAGAGTACTTGGGTTGTAACGTTGATATGGACGTTGAAGATTTTAGTTTACTTGTTGAGTATTTGGACAGTACTAATGGAGTTTCTGCACAGGATGTAATTTACGGCGTGGAAGAGCTCTATGTGGCATTAGGAGCATCTAGAGTTAAGTTAGAAGTACTTATTGACAATAATTTGTTCAGAAGAACAGTATAGATATATGGTAATGGGACTATAGCTTTGGTACTTCATAGTTCATAGCTCATTATAAGTTCCGGAACAGTGAATAAATCGTTTTCATATTAAATACTGTTAGTCAAAGCATAATAGCATTCATAGTGTTACCTCGAAACATTTATTTTTTCCATAACTATTCTTGGTGATGTAATGCAGCTAGTTCATGTCGTAGTAATTTGGACTGCTTCTCACTCAATATTGTCTTCCTTACATCGTAAGTATATGCCACCCCAGGTAACCATTGAGCCATGAGAACCGACGTAATTAGTACATTTAATAAAAATAAAGTCAAGAATGATGAAATAACAGCAATGCATTACTTGAATCTATCCTAGCGTGGAAACTTGGACCCTTCGTATAGGCATCTCCAGCTTTAAACCATGTAGCTCACTCAATGTTCTTAGGATTTCTTATTACACGGTCGTGATAATATGGATGCTATCGTGTATTATTTGCATGTTTCACAAACAAATGGAAGTTTAGACGAAGTTAACCTGAAAGTGCATGGGAAAAAGTTCAACGCCGATTTTTTTGATGGGTAGCAAACTTGGGCCAAAATTTGAAGCACAAAATGCACATATATGTGAGTTGCTTACGGTAGCATGACATGGATCGTACTACTCGTCCAGCCCGCCGAGGCCTTGAGCATATGGCGCACTTCAGAGCGCATAGGTTGTGATGACATCTACAATATAATATTCAGCGAATTCCGACAGATCATTCAATTTGTTGAACGACAATTTTATATGAGCCATCATCATTAAATTGGTAAACTATTTGTTTTATTTGACTCATTATTCACTGGAAAACAAAAATACTAATAACAAGAGGAGCGTACAAAATGGTTAAACGACTAAGAATAACTACATTACATCATGCCCATTCCTCCCATGCCCCCCATACCGCCCATTCCTCCCATGCCTCCCATACCACCCATTCCTAATTCTTTCTCCTCCTTGGGAGCTTCTACAACAACAGCCTCCGCAGTGGACAATAACGACGCTACTCCAGCGGCATCCATAAGGGCTGTGCGAACTACTTTCGTTGGATCAATGATACCGGCTTCTATCATATTAACAAACTCTCCCTTAAGCGCATCGTAACCGAAATTGACGTCAGCGTTATCCTCCACGCGTGCAACAACCAAAGACGCATCTACGCCCGCATTCTTCGCGATTTGAATAGCTGGCTGTCTCAGGGCTTTTTGTACGATTGAAATTCCAAGTTTCTGATCATCATTGGCTGCTTGCAACTTCTGAAGCCCTTTAAGGGTTCGGATTAAGGCAGTGCCACCCCCGGGAACAATGCCCTCCTCAACAGCGGCCCTGGTAGCATTCAGAGCATCATTAACTCGATCTTTCTTCTCTCCAACTTCAACTTCGCTTGAGCCTCCGACGTAAAGAACACCGACACCTATTTACAAACAAAACGGAATGAAGAAACCCACACAGACGGTGAATCTAAGCGTAGAGTCGAGTGATTTGAAGTTTGTAAATTAGTCGCCAAATTACCAGATGACAATCTAGCCAGACGCTCCTGTAATTTTTCCTTTTCATATTCAGAGTTAGTATCCTTAATTTGTTCCTTCAAATCGTCAATGCGGCGCTCGATATCAGCTTTCTTGCCTTGCCCTTTCAACAGCATGGTATCATCTTTCGTAATAACGACTTCACCCGCTCGTCCAAGGTCGGATAATTGAACATCCTCCAACTTCAAGAGATCAGCTTCATCGCCAAATACAACTCCACCGGTGGCGATTGCAATATCGTGTAATGTATTTCTTCTATTATCGCCGAATCCTGGGGCTTTCAATGCAGCAACTTGAAGCCCTATTTTGATTCTGAAATAGCCAAACATTGAGTAGATAGTACCTCACGACAAACACATATTAGAAACTAAACCATTTAGATAGTAACTTTATTTACTTTATTCATTTTTACTTTCCATACCTATATTATTGGTGAGAAAAGTCATGCTCGGCTTAAGCGACTTTCTCATCAAAACTTTTTAACTCTCCTCGTTCGCACTACTTGCTTCTTCCCTCTTATAATCAATAGTTATTGTGTGACTGCTGCACGAATGTTAGCTGTGAAAGGACTGAAGGTGAGCTTATTTTCGGTCACTTGGACCGCAATCTAAGAATACGCTCTCACATGCTTTTGCACGTGTAGACTTGTCGGGGATCTACTACATCCTCTCCAGAATGCATTTAAGCGGTTATCTATATTTCCCTGGGAATGCTATCTCCGGAAGCTGTTATTGCGTAACTCCAGGTTACGTAAAATTTTTCACATGCACTGCCCACTGCCTTATTCCTCTAGCGGTCTCGTGTATAATTATATACCGGCGTGGCAAAAAGCCAAGCCAGCAGCTGACGATCTTACAACAATATGGCCTTTCAACTATTATTACAGTTTAACATGGGTAAAACGCAATGAAACTTACCGGTTGACCACCAACGTTGAGAGAGCTTCCCCATCAACATCTTCCGCAATGATTACCAATGGTTTCCTCTGGGCATTTGCCATCTCAAGTGCTGGAATGATAGATTGAACAGATGAAATCTTCTTTTCGGATAGCAAAAGCAAGGCGTCTTGGAATTCAACTTTGGCTCCCTTCGGAGTGTTAATAAAATATGGTGAAATGTAGCCTCGGTCGAACTTCATGCCTTCAATGACCTCGAGTTCGTCATTGAGGGTTTTTCCATCTTTAACGGTGATGACTCCGTCCCGACCAACCTACATTCATTTCAAACATTTTTGCTACTTCGAACGCACCAGTGTATCGAATAACTCAACTTTTTTAACTTGACAACTTGGTAGTCCGAAGGACAAAATTTAAAAGCTTAAATTAACTCACCTTTTTCATGGCATTCGAAATTAATTCGCCGATCTTGTTATCTCCGTTAGCTGAAATGGTGGCAACTTGGGCAATTTCTTCCGGTGTTTCCACCTGTTTCGACATTGCCTTCAAGTCGGCGATGACAGTTTCAACAGCTAACATGACACCCCGTCGGATTTCTACAGGATTAGATCCCTTGCTAATAGCTTCAAAACCTTCTCGGGCAATGGCTCGGGCAAGAACAGTTGCTGTTGTCGTCCCGTCTCCAGCTTCTTCATTTGTGTTATTCGCTACATCTTGCACAAGTTTAGCTCCAATGTTCTGAAATTTATCTTTAAGTTCGATGGCTTTGGCAACAGTGACACCATCCTTAGTTATCTTCGGAGATCCCCATGATTGTTCAATGATGACATTACGACCCTGCAAACAACAAGGGCACAGTCAATTCAGAGGTATCCCGTTTATACTTAAATACCGATAAAAATGTCTCACCTTTGGCCCCATCGTAACAGCTACGGCATCGGCTAAAACGTCAACACCCTGCAACATCTGAGCCCGCACTTCAGGACCGAACCTGACATCTTTAGCATAATTGCGACGATTAAGATTAAAAATATTTGCTGCCTGAGAAGTACTAGCTAATGAGCCAGCCTGATAAAGTCGGGTAGTAGCAACCTGACGAGCTAGTGCTGGTAAACGGTGCATCTGTAAATCCAAAACAAATTAGCTCAATCCTGGTATCCGCAACACATTATACCCGTTAGACAAAAAAGATAGTAATGCGATCCAGTAGAAAAGCCACAAACCGTCACAGGGATTAAGTCAAATGAATCATGAAACTAAACTCTAGTTGACTTAAACACTGAACCGGTAGTTCTGTCTCCTGCGAATGAAAATTAACTTACCTTGTTTGATGATATATTATAAAGTCAACAGTTAAGTGGAAACAAGTGGAATGATGAACACAGTTAAAGTACAGCTGAAAATTAGCAGGATTTCAAATTAGTAAGACACGGTGAAATTTCTTTCGAGCTTTTCCTACTCGATGGGAGTCAATCTGTGGAAAGCAGCGCGCCGATACTGATGTGGTTAATATGAAGAGTCTCCGGGCTCATGTCTGATGAAATCAAGTAGCTCCTGCGTGTGCGGTGTTTCTAGACACATCCAAGAGCCGGTCGGAGTGGCCACGTGCGAAGTAAGGTGCCCCTAATAGTGAATATTTTCCCGGTAAATTTATTCTCATTGGTGAGAACCTGACATACAGCAGCAAGGGCCAAACGATCCAGAAAATTCTATCAACCTGTGTGTGTGGGGTGGGTTTGCCGCAGCAAGGATACTCAGTGATTTTAGACGCTACGAGCCAATAGAATTGGTGTGAGCGAAGGAATAGGCGTATCTTAATATTTTTCTCCAAGTCTGAATTCAACCAAGTTCGTGAAGACTTTTTAGTTGTGATTGTGAGCAGATTCTAGAAGATTTAAAGATCTTACCGGCAAGGTGCTCGTGCAGTCTCTCGCGTGTTCAATTTCTGAACGATTGTTCATAATTTTACGAAATGGTAAGTACCTTATACTGTAACACTATACTCCAGTTATTTTTCAAGTATTTGAAAATTTGAGTGATTTTATGGACCGAGAAAACTGAAATGTTTGACGAAATATTTTTGATTTTCAGGCCGCCGCTGCGAAAGCCGCTGTTCAGTCACTCAGCCGAAGGCTCATCCCTTTGTTTGATCGAGTTGTAGTGGAAAAAGCCGAGGCTATCACGAAAACTAAGGGAGGCATCGTCATTCCAGAAAAAGCCACGAGCAAAGTTCTCCAAGGTACTGTTGTTGCCGTAGGACCTGGAAATAGGAATGAGGTAACTAATGAACTTGTCTTCAGAAAATTTGTTATTTAATCAATGAATGATGGTTAATTAGTCACTTTGCCGACACATCCATGGATTTTTGCCTATCGCCATAATGTACTTTTGAAAAGACTAATTCATAATTTTATTGATTGCAGAAAGGAGATATCATTCCTTTGTCGGTTCAAGTTGGAGACAGTGTTCTATTGCCCGAATACGGCGGTACAAAAGTGGAAATTGAGAGCACCGAAGTATACATATATAGAGAACATGACATTTTGGCCAAACTGAAAGAATAAGTGAGTATGTACGTAGGTAAGAAATTGTAGGAATCCGGGTGTGTTAAATTTTTTAGTCCCACTGGTTTCTAGTTTTAAATATGTAGTCCTTCTTGTTACTGGCAGATTTACATTGTAATAAAACTTTTTTTTTCGCACTTCTTGAGATAATTCACATGTTCTTTCCCACGCAGACCTTTCATGGGTTGTAATGTGATGAAATAAATGATTCTGTAGAGCTCATTTCATGAACATCCGGACTCTCACATAATCAGTTGTTGTGGTGAGGGTACACACACGCACAACGATGATAGTGATCACTTAATCACTGATAAGGTATGCCTACTTTAAGGACTAACCACACGGAAGCAATTGTTCAGAGACGATACGACCAACACATCCGTCGCTGCACACAAATGTCATTGAAGACTGTATGACCCCCGATAAAATGAGTTGAAGGAAGGTCACCGTTAGTATTCTTAAAACAAGATTCTTGAAAATAATCGGTTTGTCGTAAAGAATGCCGTCGCGTACTCAGTGCTCACTGAAGTCTTGGAAAACGTGGTTCAACTATTCAAGCGTGTTTTGAACTGTGAAAATCTTTCACACCTCAACTCAGTTTTACCCCAATGGCAGCATTTGTGTTAAATGCGCTCTGTCTCGACCCAGGAAGACGTTAATATTGTCACGATACCATGGTCCATGGTATCGTGACAATGTCATATCATATCATGTGACTATGATTGAGTAAACAATCATAGTAAGAAATAGATTTGGAGACTCATTCTGGCTATTCTGACTCCTACTTGGAAGGTGGAGGTAACTCCGTCTTGGGAATCGGGCCTGGCCTGACCTGCATGACAACTCTCTGTGTGAATGTTTTCTCACTGCTTGTTAAGTTTGACTGGATTCTCTTCTTGTACTGACTGATCTGGACGAAATACAATCTATCGTGTGTGGACAACCCTACCTCATCCTGTGCTTTTCCCTTACTCTTGCATACCAGAATCTGGCAATATCTTCCATTAATCGCTTAATCAGAATAGAGGAGAATCACATCCATTTACAACTTTACTGTTTTGTATTATGCTGCAATCGAGGTTTCACAGTTTGACACATGTGCCTAGCATGATAAGGGTGGAATTTAATTTCAGCTAGGCCACCGGCTGCGCTTGCGTTAGTTACAGAACCCCGGCACTGTCACTGTGACACGTGTCTCCTGACTATTTAATGATCCCTGCAGACTTATGCCGGAATGTTTTCAAACTTCTGGATTATTCTACAGGAAAATATCCCAACATCCAGCGATGAAACGATTAAATGCGTCCACTGCACGTGCACAAAATTGTGATGCCTAATTTACGCTTTATGCATAGGCAATACGCAGCGGTTTGTCCATAAACGACATTCGCTACCATAGACGGTAGCGGGGGCGATTGTAGTTGCTGGTAGTTTCGCTACCAGAGGCTCGGTAGCGAAATCGTTACCGCTACCGATTGGCTATTAGCAAAAATAACGATTTTGAAATAATTTAATTGAAAATCATTATTATTTACTTATTTGCGCGTACATAGTTGCACACCCCAAGTAACCAAATTTCACCAGGGCAGAGAATTACAAATTTAGACTAGACGAGGTAAAATAATCCAATTTATTGGTGTTACGGTCATCCGGTGGCCCCGAATGACTTCACCAGTATTCGTTTTAATAGCGTGTAATATTCTAAGGTGGTAGCTATCGATTAATGAAGGAGTAAGTAAAAGATCCAATGCGTTGGTGGAAAGGAAATCCGCTGACCCCGAATGACCTTACCGTGGTGAACAGTTTGAATTGGGTGATATTATTAAGGTCGTAGCTATCGATTTTTGAAGAAAAAATTAAAAAAGTTTAATGAGTTGAAAATAAAAAAGGTCATGCAATGACCCCGAATGACCTGATAGATTTTGGCAAATTTTAACGATGTGCCCCATTCAAAATATATATCGTCTCTCTACAGGCCTAAGGACGAAAACATAATGACGTCTAAACTTCAAAAGCCAGCAATTGATTTTGGCCTCAGCTGCAAAACAAGAGGCGGTCATAAAAAATCAAGTTGGACAAAAATCAGGCACTTTCGGAACTTCAATTTTATTATAATCTATAGTGAATTACGCGTTTTACGAAGTTTTAATAACATGAATTATTTTCTGGTGTGGTCTGGAGGATTTGAGCTTAGTTGTGGATACGGCAGGTTTTGACAAAAAAGTGGATATGGTGGGTCTTGTAATTGAGCCAAAAATTAAATGCTGGCTTTTGCAGTTTAGCCGTCGATAAACTAGCTGATGCTACTTGGGATGTCAGTATGTCAGCATCGCCCAACTATGACCAGAACTAATTTATTCCTATGAAAGCTTCCTGCCCATAAGCTGGCTTTTCTCATCGCTACCACGGAATGTCATTTTCTTCACATCAAGTGGAAGCGTATCTGTTATCAGTGTGCCCATTCACACATCTCCTTTTCTCATACACAGAATTCTCACGCTACTGTTAGGATTCATGCAAGCCAAATAACTCAGTTCAGTACGTTAGTACGTACATTGTGTAATGTGTATCATTCTGGCATAAGCACTCGAAGACTTTTCTGTGGATTCGGACATTTCAGTATAACTCTATTTACTTGTTTTTCCGGACCGAGATTGTTTCTGAGGAAATAAATCTCCTCTCGGCGCATACCCACCCTTAACTTCGTTTTTTCCTCTCTCGACTCGAAAGTGGGTTTTTGAAACTTCGAAGGGGCACAAAATCCGTTTTTCAAAATTTGTTTTTTCGCATTTCCTTGATAATTAACTATTAGCTCCAAAAACAAGATATTTTAATTCTATCAGCTGATTTCCTACATCTTATCCAATCCAGTTTTGTATATGATTATAATGAAGACTATGATTCGCTTATCGTTATTCAATTTTTTCATCCGCGTCTAACATTTCAGTTTGACTAATTAATTACCTTCAGGTTTCTGGGAAAATTTAAAGAGCTACACTGTTTTAGCCATTTCGGGCAAAATTTTTACATTTCTGTATTCGTTTCCTTCTTAAATTGGAAAGTTAGCATTTCGCTTGATACATCCCCCTCCCCGTTTAAGTACAGTTAAGCAAACCTCACTGATGTTTTACGCATCGCGCATTTATGGCAACTTTGAGGTGTATGCAACTCAAACACTTCAGGCTGTAAATTATGGGTGGAGTTGAACAGTTTAACTCTGATGAATATTTTTACTAGAAATTGTAGTGAAGCTCATCCAAAATACCATAATTCATGTTGTTATTGTAAAAATACTCAAATTGCGTTTTATGCGACTTTGGCGAAAATGCCTAAAATCCGTTGAAATTTGGCCAAAATGCAAAAAATAAATTTTCGAAAAATTTAAAACCGGATTTAGGCTTATCGTGGCATCAATAATCAATTTTACCTGGCAACAGTAAGCGTAAAATCATAAACGCAAAATATGCGCCTTTCACATAACTATATCACTAGTATTTGGTCTTCGTGCTTCAGGTAAACCAATTCGTGATAAATCATGATGAAAATGGGAGCTCTTTTATCCATGCAGATTCCGACGCCTCTTTTCTGTCTATGAGAGATTTCTAAGGCATATTTAAATGTCTGCTCTGTCATGTGAGATGATGAGAAACGCATTGACCTCACCAATGTTAATCCTTAGCAATCTTGACATTCTTCGAAGAATTGTCACTTGCTTTTCTCCTGTAAAGTTTCTCCCAGCATTCTGTGCATGAGCAGTCAATTGTTGACTCAGTAACTATATGGGTTGAGGTGATGCATAAGTGACGCCTCATTCTCACAGAATCACTAAAGTGAATCACTGTGTCAACCGTAGTATCGGTCTGGGGTGACGAATATTGAATTCAATGTATTCAGACAAAAACCAGTGTACCAGTTCATGTTCGAGTTTAATGAACAGTTTTTGCATAAAAAACTGAACTGGTAATTGATACAGCAGCTTCAGAAGAAAGCGAGCCGTATGCCGTATCAATGAGTCATGTCATAAGTTTTAAGAGAATGTTGTGCTGTAGGCTTAGATCACGTTACCCCAGGCAAACATGTTCAGAAGAGGGATGAACACGATACCATACATGGGCATTTGAGTTTACCTTCCTATCAGCCTTCCTACAGCTTCAAAAAATCACTGCGCCTATTTTGTAGGATGGGATGAAAACTAAGCCTATCCTTTGCCTACCTATTTTTTCAAAACTTCTGACCCCTTCCTAAAAGGCATTAATTTGCCTACATTTTGCCT
>WJFA01003688.1:818-12255 GCA_009870155.1 Pseudobourletiella spinata | reverse complement strand
CACACACACACACACGTACACATTCACATGCACACACACACATATATATATCTCGTACACACTTGTTATACATATATTTATGTGTCTATAAGGGTTTGAATTTAGTAAACAAGAAGATCGTGGGAGGAAAGTGAGTATTCTATGATCCTCATGGTATATGATGCTTCTGGTACAGATGGTGGTGATGATGATGATGATGATGATGATGGTGGTGGTGATGATGATGATGGCGATTACGATTATGAAAGCCTATACTGCTCGCTTGCACTAAATCCACACTCTGATAAGGTTGTAAAATAACACAGAAAGCCTCTCTCATATCCCAGCCATCCACCAGCCATGGTTGAGAAAGGCAGTAAATGAGATTAGATTCCACATACACACACACACACACACACACATTCACACACTGCAGTGTACTCGCAAGTGTAATGATATGGGAACGAGTGAGGAAATAATAATGTGTGGAAAGCTGAGGATTTTCTATACAGCAGACCCCACCTTCATCCCAGCAGTACCGGCGGCATTTTGAAATTAGTCGTCGGAAAGGAGAAGAATGGGGTTTCAGTTGGTATTTTTACTACTGATTGAGGGGTCATTATCCCCCTGATAAATATTTATGCTCCTGTATATATAAAGCCACACTGCACTTTTGTATTATCTCTGATCCAAGGCCTCGAAGGATTGAGGAAGAGCTTCGTAAAGTAATTCTCTCTCGGGCACAGGGGATTGGGAAAGCTCTAAAAATGACGTAAATGTGTGAAGAATGAGGATCAGATCACCGCTCACCGCACTGTTTACCGTCAGAAGTGTCATGATGGGAGCACGAGCGAGAGCGTAAGACCGGGTGCGTGTGAGCATGTAAAGTGTCCAGAAATTACAGGTTCCGAACCCCATAATCATGGTTCTCCCCCAGCACCCTCCTCCTGACCAGAAGCACTGAACTCTTCTAGGAATTCCATTCAATGGGCCTCATCTTCACCCTTTCACAGTTCCAAAGTTCCTTTGAAGAGTAGGCGACCGTTATTCTTGGGGGATGCATGTCTAAAGGGAAGCTTCTGACTTGCGGCTGTAAGATAACCGGACATACTCGTGCCGGCCTCAACCACATTCCAGGACGTCTCGCCGATTCCAGCGAGCCGTAACCACCTTCAGTATTCCACCAGAAGTTCGTTTGATATGACACTGTCTCAGATCGTGGTGGTTAAGTGTGTGTGTGCCGAGGTCCGAGGTGCCGTTGGTCACTGTGCAGACTTCAATGCCTTGTCATAGACTTGAACGGCGGGAATTTTTGAAGGGCTACTGACGCTTCTTTCAGAAACTGTGTATGAACATGTGTGAATTTAGTTCCACATTTCTCATGGTTTCAGAATGCATGCACATCATATGAATATTACATGCTGTAGTGGCAGGTGAAAAGCGGCTGGGAGAAGTTCCCAGGGCGTCGCCGTCGCCGTCATAATATATATATATAGATAGTGGTTGTTCCAGAACTTTGTGTAGGTGTGCTGGAGGGCAATTTGAGAGTTATTTTTACCGGCGACGTAATGCGAGAGCCCATATGCAATTGCTAAAATTGTGCAGGCGACGTCCTGTGTGCGAGAGTATATGGATGTGATATGATATGAGCAAGCAAATTAGTGTGGTTTCTGTTTGCTTATGACAATGATGATTATATATGACCAAGTCGTTGTCGTCGTCGTCGTTGTAGTCGTCGGCGGCTGCTTGCGGCTTTTCGACTAGTCGTCTGTCCACGTACCACGCACACTCATACACACACGCACACACACACAAGACAAACCCACACATAAACACACATGCACAGGAAGCGGTTCATCCCAACTCTCTTGGCCAGGTGTGAGCACAGTGCAAGTGGTTGCACCGTAACTCTTGTTCTTGTCAACTCACTCGTACAGTCTACACTACTAGTACAAAACCATGATGGTAAGAACTGAAACTTGTTTCCAAGTCGGACGAAACCGTTAAGTAAGGGACGAAGACGACGACGATGACGACGACGACAACAACAACAACATTGCAGAATAACTGCAGACTTGTATATGTGTACAAAACAACAGTCCTCTTTCCCACGGTGACGATTGTTCTTGCCGAGAGACAAGAAAATTTACAACTCGAGTTTCCCTCATCAGTTTTATCTTGAGCACCTGTGAGCCAGGAGGGAAATGCTCTTTGAATTCAACTCATGCGGTTTAAACCCCCCCCCCCGTCCACTCCCCTGCTAATCCTATATACTAAATAAAAAGAACAACTACTGCTGGCGCTACCTACTACTTGCACCCTTTGCTTCCGGCTCCGTGCCGCTGGGTGCAGAGCATTATAGAGAGCTGACTGAGAACTTGGCCGGCGCATGTGCCACTTCCATTTCCCTACACAGAGAGATTTTTCCTGGTGTGTACACAGATTCACTTCAAAGGAATTCCTCACAAGGTGTTCAGAGATGTGGAAGAATTATGAAACGGTGACGGTGATAATGACAGTGTGACGCGTGACGAGAACGTCTCCATTTCCAGCTTGAGTATCTCTCTCTCTCTCTCTCTCTCTCTTTCTGACTTCTCTGGCTCAACGATGATTCATTGTTATTTTCTGACCTTGTTTCTTCCTCCCACTATGACTGTCATTTCCACGTGAGGGTCCGTCGTGTGCTGTTGGATATGACAGCTCGGAGCATCTCTATGTAGTATTATTACCACCCGCCCCTCTCATTGTGAATTCACCTTGCATTTGGGATCGGTGGAGGCAGTACTGCACTTGTTTTACCATCATGTAGTCATCTTTTTCGCACTGTGAGAAGTGGACTGGACTACTATTACTTTTTCCTGTTCCCTCTTATGGTGGGCAGGAGATTAGACGCACACACACACACACACACACTTATCATATCCGTATGCACACACACGTATAATATATATGAACATACACACACACACTCATAGTATAAACAATGCACACCTGTATAATATACACAAACGTATACCACACACACAAATACATGTGCACTCGTATAATATACACAGTTAAGTCAAGCACACGTATAATGCGCACACACAGACACACACACGCACGCGTATAATGCGCGCACACACACACGTACACGTATAATACACACACACATAAAGATGCAGTACATGTCTATTAGCTAATCTTCAATCTTCCACCGTGCGAACTCCCGAGTGGTTCTGCATCATTTCCAGCGGGCTGGACCTTCGCAGCGTGTCGTCATACCATAACTTCTGGATGCAAAGTGACACGTACAGACAAGAGTTACTATTTTTATGGAATGATGCCATGGTGGAACTGTGTTGGAATTGACAATAGTATGTTGTTCCATCATCACCAATCCTGCTCATCTGGTTGTTGGAAATGAGCATTCCTCCGAAAGTTGTGCCATCGTCACACACACACACACATACTAACTAGGTATGATGAGCTAGTGTAGTTCGGGGATTAGCGTCCATTGTCCTTGTCCCCTTGCTGGTGCGAGCAGAGATAGTAGTAAAAAATACTTGGGTCGGACCGACGGACCGGACTGGATGGAGCTATAATGTGCGGTGCAGAGTCCTTCCTGATAAGAGTCAAGGTAAACTTATGGGAACAAATCTCCTGTGTGTCAGTCAGCCCATATATGAGTGCATAAAACTGTCGTTGCCATGCTAATTTTATGCAGAGTTTCATACGTGTCAGCCTCCCTTCTGCTTGGATGGATCTTTGCCTCTTCTGCAGTAGTGAAGTAGCTGTTACTAATACTACAGATAAACTCATCCCCTATCACCGACTGACGGCATCGTCAACAACAACGTTGACTTTGACAACTATGTGGAATGTTATCTGCATGAATTTATCCCGTATTATTATAGCCTTCTCGCTCCTTCACTCAAGAGCTCATAACTGCGAATGATGTGATATAGGGGAGGACCACAACTGTCCGGTGTTTGGTCCGACGAGCCGAGCGGCTCCAGTTGCAAGATCATTTCAAGAGTGTGTGTATGTGTAGGATTTGAGAGTGCAAAAAAAATAACGAGATAATACCACGATTTTCAATTGAGTTCCGCTGTAAGGCTCCACCGCAAATTCCGCTCAAGCTCTCGAGTTAACCCGTGTGCGGGTAGCCGCAAAATTTAGACTCTGTGTGTGCCACGGCTTATTACCGGTTTCCTCCGCTCCTTAATTAATAAATACTTGTAATACAGTAATAATTGATGTGAGTTCAAGCTCAATATTATGAGCTCACCATTAGCCGTGAATTTATTTTGTGATTGTAACTTCAGCGGCAACTGACTTTATACGTTATACTTCTTTTGTGTACACACAACAGGCTTTGGTCCAGCACTGCGTGAAGTGAACGGCGAGAAGAACTCTGGGCGACGACAAGCGTGTGCAAGCGAGCGTGATCCAGGGCGTCCCGTCGTCTCCGAGTGTGTGAGGTGCGGGACTCCATGTCAAGAGGGGTCGTGGTACTGTCCCGATGCCGCAGTTGTGACGAGGATAGAAGACGTTTTTACCGCGGGGGGAGGTCGGGACGAGTGGTTATAAGGGGTCAGAAGAAGACGCAGAAGGTGGGGAAACACCACCGCCATCATCATCAACATTACCATGTCGCAGCGGGAAGACAGTTTGAAGTTCGAAACCGGTCGGATCAAAGCTTTACAGGAGGAGCGGTTGCACATTCAGAAGAAGACTTTTACAAAATGGATGAACTCCTTTTTGAGCAAGGTGAGTTTTCTCAAGAGTGGGTGATGATGATGATGATCATGATGATGAATTCATTCTTCTTTTCTACTTTTCAGTCGTATATAGCTATATAGATGTAAGGATATGCTTTGGTGAAGATTTACTGGGGTTTTTGCTTCCTTCGTGTCGTCGTTAGTTGCTTTGAAATTTCAGGATGAAGGCACGCACCAGAGCATGACCCCGTTGTTGGTGGACTTGGACATTATTGCTGCCACCATACATACTATATATGAATTGCTCGAGAGTGTAATTCGGATGAAAGGGCTTGGAACGATCAACTCTGCTATCATCATGAGCCGAGCCTACGACCCGAGAACTAATAAGGATGAGATCAGCAGCCAAAGCAGCACCAAGTAGTAGTACAACTCGACCGTCTGAGCCGTCAGATGACGGCTTTGGAATTAACTGTGATTTGATCGTTTCAAGTTTAATCAAATCATTGACCAGAATTGTTGATTAAAATTGACGTCTGGCTCGGTCTCGAGGATATGTGGGAAAATAACAGGGTGCTGCTGGATTCAAGAGTCCTGTATCACATATTACTGTGTATCCTTGGAACTGTCATATTATGTGAATATTGAGGAGGTCTTAAGCGCCCTGTACCGCACTTAATCCGGAACACGTGCTATCTCGGAACTAATATATAGTTGTGCATGTGCGTGTATGCCTTTATGTGCCATGGGGGGCATTTATGCGACGTCAGTAGATACACTTCATGGCCCAAGTTAGAAATGACTAATGCAAGTCGGAATACCTACTGCTGCGGGGTATTGGACGGATGAGCTGCTCAATAGCGGGTTTTGAGTGCGGGATGGACGTATGGACTCATGTGAATTCCTAAAGCAGGAAGTATTATGATATTAGGGTGTGTGTGTGTGTGTGTGTGTGTGTGGAATGTGCAGATGCTGCTGGAATTTTTTCTGGGATCATTCTGTGATGTGGGGTGTTGTTGTGTTTGTTGCGGAGATTTGAAATGAAGTTACCCAAGATGATCATGCGGGATTTAGACTATGGCGTTTTGATCATGATGGGGATTTATAGAGTTGGATGGTGATTAACTTTGATGATAATCATGAGTAGTAAAATTTTTGCGTTCAGGCATTACCAGGTGGTCTATTGTAACAATTTCCATTGAAATGTATGACGGGACTGGACTTTTGATGATGATTCTTTTTTTATTGTATGGATTTTGTAGGCCCGGATGGAGGTGGAGGATCTGTTCGTGGACCTCGCAGATGGGAAGAAGCTACTCAAGCTCTTGGAGATCATTTCAGGGGAGAAGCTCGGGAAGCCGAACAATGGGAAGATGCGGGTTCACAAGATTGAGAATGTCAACAAGAGCTTAGCCTTCCTTCATACTAAGGTGCGGGAGTTCCTGTGGAGTTTTATGGCAATGATGATCCTCATGATTCTCGTCTCTCCAACGGGGTGTTAATCAGCCCGCAAATGTTCGAGTGACAAAATGCACAGCACTGTAGATTTTGTTTATGTGTGTGTGTGTGTGTGTATGCATACGAGCTCCATTAGTGAGTCGGCCACATGACGTTTGTCCGTCACTCACTCTATCTCGCTCTCA
Organism: Pseudobourletiella spinata; assembly: GCA_009870155.1. NCBI lineage: Eukaryota > Metazoa > Arthropoda > Collembola > Symphypleona > Bourletiellidae > Pseudobourletiella > Pseudobourletiella spinata. Next base: position 5,930 of record WJFA01003688.1, on the reverse strand, counting down.
CGGTCGTCTGTCGTCATCTTGCTACTGGGCTTGATTTTTTTCTCCCACTCTTTTGCAGTGTGATTCTCGTAGTAATGATGATGATTTTTCAACTGGTTTTTTCTTCTCCTTTCATGCAACTTTTAGGTTCGACTGGAAAGCATTGGAGCTGAGGATATTGTGGATGGGAATCCGCGACTGATCTTGGGTCTTATTTGGACCATCATTCTTCGATTTCAGATCCAGGAAATTGAAATTGATGTGGTAGGGAATTGAATGGCGTCATATTTAAGATTACGAGGGAGGGATTACGAAGATGGGTTTGAAGTAAGACTTTTTTGTACTGTACACTTCCAGGACGAAGAGAATGAGAGTAGTGAGAAGAAGTCGGCAAAAGATGCTCTGCTACTGTGGTGTCAGCGGAAGACGAACGGGTACAGCAATGTGAGCATTCAGGATTTCACGAGTGAGGATGCCTTTTTTTTCATTCTGTTACACATATGCTATCTATTAGTAATGCCGGGGATGTCGCTGTAGTGACTTTACCGACAGCTCTGAACCATTTCCCGAAATGGGGTTGGGGGTTAGTACTAAAATACATACTGGGTGACAATACTAAATTACATGGTGGGTTTTACTATTCAAATACATATGGAGTATGGAGACGGTATTCTTTTGATTGTATTCAGATTGTCTCCTTGAGATTTCAAAAAAAAAACGGAGGGAATCAGTGGGGATCCCATGGGATGAGATTTAATTTAGGTTAATGAAGCGTCGTTAATCCGGACCATTACCCCGCCGTCGTCATGGAACATTAGGGACGACGTAGGGGGTTCAGAGCGGGTGCTTCTCGTGATGCCTAATGGGTTTTTGAAGTGATGGAGGATCGGGTAACAACTCTGTACTCTCTCTCTCTCTCTCTCTTCCGTGTAGGCTCGTGGAGGAACGGCCTTGGATTCAACGCCCTCATCCATGCTCACCGACCGGACCTCATCGACTACGACGCCCTCATCCCCTCCAAGCACATTGACAACTTGAACAATGCCTTTGACGTGGCGGAGAGGGATTTGGGGATCCCGAGGTTGCTCGATGCTGAGGGTGAGTAATATTTGGTGAACCAAGTCAGCTCATCTCAAATTCTGTGTGGATAATAAAAGAGGCGGAAAACATGAATTTTATTATTTGTTTATTTATGTTTTTTTTATTATGAGCAGATATTGACACACCGAAGCCGGATGAGAAATCCGTGCTCACCTACGTCGCTTCCTACTACCACACCTTCGCGAGAATGAAGAATGAGATGAAGGGGGGTCGCCGAATTGCCAATGTAATGAAAAAATCCCCGGCGGATATGACGGTGCATGCTCATTTCAATTCTATGAATAATAATAATGATTTTATTGTCGTACGTGACAGATCGTTGGCCAAATAATGGAGGCTGACAAGATGAAATGGAAGTATGAAAAGTTAACCACAACCCTCCTAGAATGGATCCGCATCACGATCGTCAAACTGAACAACCGAGAGTTTCCCAACTCCCTCGAAGAGATCCAGAAGGAGTTTATGAAGTTCAAGGAGTATCGAACAGTGGAGAAACCGCCAAAGTACAAGGAAAAGAGCGAGATTGAAGTTTGCTACTTCAATATCAACACACGCCTGAAGGAATTGAATCAGCCGCTCTTCATCCCGGCGGATGGTCAGCTCATTCATGATGTGGAGCGGGCCTGGGAGGCTCTGGAGAAGGCAGAGCATCAGCGGGAGCTTGCCCTCCGAGAGGAGTTGATCCGTCAGACACATTTGGAACAGTTGGCGGAGCGGTTTGATAAGAAATCATCGTTGCGGGAGGGCTATCTGAAGGACATGATTCAGGTCCTCAGTGATCCCCGCTACGGGAGTAATCTCGTCCAAGTTGAGGCCACGCTCAAGAAGCACGAGGCCATCAGTGCGGATATTCTTGCGAGGGTAAAACTTTAAAAAAAAATTGAAAAAAATGAAAAATTAGAAGCAGAGCTCACACATTCTAAATGTTTTGACATATTCATTTTTTTTTGTGTGCACAGGAGGAACGTTGCACCCAACTCACCACAATGTCAGAATACTTGTTCAACGAGAACTACCACTCGAAGGAGCGGATTCGGAAGCGAGCAGAGGAGATCATGGCAACATGGAGGAAACTCCTCGCCCTCCTCGAATCCCATCGGGTCAATCTGGGCAATTACAACAACCTCATGTCCATGTTGAGGGAAATTGACACGATTAGCGGGACGATCAAGGATTTGGAGGAGAATTTCCAGTCCAACGACGTCGGGCTCCACCTCCTCGCCGCCGAGGATCTCCTCCAGAAGCACAGCCTCCTCGAGTCCCAAATCGCTGCCATGGGTGAAACGATCAAGAAATTGAAGCGGCAGGGGCAGCAGTACATTACAGCCGGGCTCAGGGATCATGGAGTGCTGGAAAATCGTTTGCAAAAAGTCGATGCCGAGTATGCCAAACTCCTGATGGAGAGCAAAGCCCGGCGGTCCAAGCTGGAGGACTCCCGCAGCTTCTTCCAATTCGTGCAGGACCACGAGGAGGAAGAGGCCTGGCTCGTGGAGAAACAGAGGATTTGCAAGACTGGGATCTCCGCCAAAGATTTGAGAGCTGTGAGGAATTTGCAACAAAAGCACAAGGCCGTCCTGGATGAGATGAAGGCTCGGCAGAGCAAGTCAAATAAAATTGTAGAGGCGGGCCAGGAACTCATCAGCTCCAGCCATCCAGAGTCTGAGGATATCAAGGCGAGGATTGAGAGCTTGCAGCAGCACTGGAATAAACTCAGGGAATTGGCCGAGGCGAAGGAGAAGAAACTTCTTGAGGCGGCCGAGGCGCATCATGTGAGTGCAGGAGCTTCATGGAAGCATGAGTCAGTCCTGATGTGATGATCAGTTCTCGACATTTCATTTTACCGTCATATTGTCTCATTTTTTTCAATAGTTCTACGCGGATGCGAACGAGGCGGATTCGTGGATAAATGAGAAACGACCCCTCGTCGCGTCCGTTGACTACGGCGAAGACGAACCCAGTGCCCAGGCCCTTCTTCAACGACACAAGGACCTCGAAGGGGAGATCACGGCTTATGAAGTAGATATTAAATCCTTCCTCGTCGCGTCCGTTGACTACGGCGAAGACGAACCCAGTGCCCAGGCCCTTCTTCAACGACACAAGGACCTCGAAGGGGAGATCACGGCTTATGAAGTAGATATTAAATCATTGAATGCCCAAGCCGAGAAGTTAGTCAAGGCCGGGATTTCCATTTTGGAGGTGAGCAGTAGGAAAACATTTTTACCATTGATCAATGTAAAACTATATTTTTATTTTAGTTTTTCACAAAAGAAAAACTTTTAAACAAAGCTCTCATATGACTTTTTCTCAGGTTAACGAGCCAGATGGGAACAGAGACGAGGAATATGTTCAGGAGCAAAAGTTGGTCCCTCAGGAATATTGGGAAGAGGAACCGGTAGAGCGGACAGAGTACATTACAGTAACAGAGGAACGCCCTGTCCCTCAAGTCAAGGCCTTGTACCCCTTCAGTGGGAGTGAGATAGAAATGGCCAAGGGCGAGGTATTTTACATGCAGTTCCGAATTCAGTATGCTTGTAATCTAGTTTTAAATTTGGATTTAATCGTTCAAATTTGTCTCTCAGGTCATGTTCTTACTGAATCGAACGAATGCGGACTGGTGGAACGTTCGAAAGGCCAACGGAGTGGACGGTTTCGTCCCCGCCAACTACGTCAAAGAGATTGAGCCGAAAGTGGTTCAAGTTCAAGTTAGGAAGCCGGAGGTGGTCCGAGAACTCCGCAGAGTCAAAAAGACCAAGATGGTCCTACAGAATGTCATGGTCAAGGTGTCCAAGAGTCCTCGACCTGCACGTAAGTAGTTGTGCATTAACACTGGTCACCATTAGCCAACTTAATAATTCTGATGCAACTTATTTATTTGCAGCTCGAAGTCAAAAACGGTTAGCCGAGGACAACGAGCCGGTAGAGAAACGTCAAGCGCGAGTAAATAGCGGCTACCAAGAGATTGTAACGCTTGCAAGGGTAAGTTAAATGAATGTATTTATTTATTTATTGTACCCTATTTTTTTTTTAGAAATAGTTAAAGTGGCGATTGAAAATGATGGACATTTTTTCTACTTCACAGAAAAGACACACCTACTTGGCGGATGCCATTCACCTCTTCGGGTTTTACCGGGAATGCGACGATTTTGAAAAATGGATCCGCGAGAAGGAGAAACTTTTGAAGACGGACGATAAGAGTGATAATGTGGAAAGTGCCAAACGAATATTTGAGGTATTTTGAAAATTGCAATTCTTAAAAAACTTTTTCAGAGATTCAATCCTCAATTAAACTTTTTGAAAAATTCAATTCTTAATGAAACTGTTTGAAAGCTGCAATCCGTAGTGGAAATTTTTTAGAAATCCAATTCTTAGAGAAATGTTTTTGAAAAATGTAAATTCTTAAAAGAATCCTGCTGAAAGTGTTTTCAATTAATTCAACTTGTCATTCACCTCCAGAAATTCCTCACGGACTTGTCCGCCAGTCAGAAGCGTGTGGAGGTGATTGATCGCATGGTGGAGGAATTTGTCGCCTCGGAACATTCCCAAATAGACAAAGTACGGATGCGCCAGCGTCAAGTCCACATGCTGTGGGACCACCTGAACCAAATGAAGTCGCTCAAGGAGCGTTCCCTCCAAGGAGCCTCCAGCGTGGAGCTCTTCAACCGTACCTGTGACGAGGCCCGAGACTGGATGCAAGAGAAAATGACTCAGATTAGACACGGACGACATGGGGAAAGACCTCAAGACAGTTGAGGCCCTCCAGCGTCGCCACCAGAACCTCGAGCGGGAACTGTCCCCCATCGAGGAGAAGGTCCACCGGGTGAAGCACCTCGCCGACTCCGTCATTGCCTCCTATCCCGACGAGCGGAAAAATGTGACGGCTCGCCAGCAGGAGATCCTGAACCTCTGGGATGAGCTGTGCAAAAAAGCCGTGGATCGACGAGCCAGGCTGGAAGAGGGTGTGGGTCAGCAGATATTCATGAACAGCTCCAAGACCCTCCTCACGTGGGTCTCCAGCTGTAAGGATGCCCTGAA
>WJFA01003687.1:0-12258 GCA_009870155.1 Pseudobourletiella spinata | reverse complement strand
CAGGATTCTGCACTAGCAAACAATTTGGAGGGGTCCACTGGGAAAAATCCTCTGGTAATTGTCTCCCGGTGGCCAATTTACTGACCAAACTTCCCGATGGATCCCACACACTATACTGCTGCTGGATGCAACTTACTTTGTGTGCTTGGCCCACTTGTCGCCTCAATAATCCCGTTGAGCTTACAAAAGTACATTTATCTATACATCATCCCACATTGCTACCTTACAGGAACGACCTCCATTCTCCTGACCACCTCACTTTTGTCACCCAGCACTACTGCATGGTGCAGTAGCACCACTCGGACAGGTTCCACAGGTTATTCTGGACGGAACCGGTTCTATGGACCACTGTGGTAGATATCCCCTGTACAACTGGGCTCGGTGAGATGGTTAATCATTTCCAGTGAGCACTGATGAATGACATAACATATGACATACGTGGGGAAAAATTCAATTCGGATCCAATAGGTGGAAAATCATTTGGGGGATAAGGGAGTAACTTTTTGAGGGCGTTACTCAAAATGCGGCGGGGGGGGTTGATACTGGGGTGAGCCATTTCGAGTCTCCACGCGCTGAACAAAATGTGTTTAGGCATGTTATACGTTGTATGTTATGTATGTGTGTGTGTGTGTAAATGTTTGAACCTGTTGGGAGGGTGGGACTCGTTCATTTCCTGAAGTAAATTGGAAATAAAAGGAAAGTTGTTTTGAAATGTGCGAGGGAAAATGAGTGCCGCTGGCAGTATACTGGAAGGGCTTGCCAGCAATTTCCCCATATGTATGGAAAAGCGGCAGGCATAGGCGTATACATGGGGAAAGAACCCCAACCGCCCACCATAGAACCACTCCCGGAGAGGGAGCTGGATGGAGGAAAAGCTGGAATTAGAAAAGTTTTCTAATGAGTTTTCTCCTCCAGGGAAAATAATGAGTCGGAAACTTGGCTCTTTAAGTACTACCACACGCCGGCATTCCCATCTCTCACTAGTTCCCCACCCCTGCCGGCTTCGGGATTTGAACGGAGCTGCCGTAGCCCAGGATCCATAATGCCTCGAGTGAAAAATATGTATGGAGTATGGAAATGGAGGATAGCATGTAAGTGTAGTTAGGAACGAGAACAAAAACAACAACAACAACAACAACAGCATACATTCCCTCCGTCCACTCCAGCTTAGTGAATCCCTTGTTTAGCTGTCGGCTCAAGAAACTATAGACGGAGGCGGATTTCTCCACGTGATTTTGTTTGTTGGGAAGGAGTCGTGCGAAATGGCAGAGTTATTGGGGAAATTAGCGAGTGCAAGAGTCCATATGCGCCCACATATAAGCTCGTTGGCCAACATTCTGGGAGCGTGAGGAAGAGAGGAGAAGGGAAATTACAGGGCAGAATGTGAGGAGAACCAAAAGCATTGGGGAAGGAAACAAACAAACAAAGTGTAACATCCATTCAAATTAGTATAATTAATCACCTGGAAATTCTGGTTCTGCCTCCGGTCCTCCACATGTGTGCGTGTGTGTGAGTCTGGGAGTGCGATCATTTACATATGGGTGGATGGATGGGGCGAAGCGGGAGCGAGTCAGGGGATTAGCATTATTAGTATGTGTGCCTGCGTGAGGAGGCGGTGAGGAAAGAGAATTTTACAGCTTATTTTCTTCCGTCATAATTGCCATTTGCGGATGCTCACTGGTAATTAATGATAATAAATAATCATTTTACCTGCATTTGACTGCTGATGTTCATGGGGTGGGGATGGTGAGGATGATGATGATTCATATTCATGCTCATAGGATGCGGAGCCACAGCAGCTGACATGGCTGGGGCTACCGGGGCCTGGGAGACGAAGTACATTATTGTAATTTTCCAACTCCAAGTCCACGCAGGACTCGGACAATAACTCGGCAAATTCCCCGACTGTGTGTGTGCGAAACGAGGAGTAGAGGGTCGGCAGGGCCGTTCCTAATTCTCAAGTTGTTGAGGTAAGAAATGTCCAACAACGGTTATTTCGTCGCACAATAATCAATGTTCAATGCACAGTTCAAACTCAAAAAGTTAGCATCAGTACTTTCAAGACACAAACATACACACACACACACAAACACAATGATGTGCAATGTTAATGATCCAGTTCCACGATTCTAAATTAATGAGCACAACAAGGGCGGTTCACGTGGTTTCCCCCTAGTTTTCCCAGATCGGTTTTGACGCCGTTTCAGCGTGTGGTAGAGGCGGCGCTCACAACAATGCAAAAACGTCCATAGAAACTTCCAGCACACTTTCCCTACCGGAGAGCTATACNTAGAAACTTCCAGCACACTTTCCCTACCGGAGAGCTATACTGGAACTGATTGAGGGAGGAACGACTGAACCAAGTTTTCCAAAAACTATCTAATATCCCGTTTTCAATGTATAAGGTACTACGATGGAAGCGATTACAAGTAAAAAGACATTTGCAATATTTGAAAATCCCTGTTTTTTGTAATTTTTTAGGTATATGGAACGGGTGCTCACTTAGGAATCAATTACGTATTCCAGTGGATTGATTGGACAATAGCCAGGTCAGCTAGGCAAAGCCACTCTTTGGAAAAACGTACGAGCCGGGAAAAAACTACCAATAATGGAGCCGGTGGTCAGCAGAATGGGGATCGGGAATCGATTTTTTCAATGGCTACAAATAAAATTGAAAATTTTATTTTTCCAACGGCAGGCACTCACTCGCACTCTCTCACGAGCTTACAAAATATCCAAGTTGGCCAACTAGACCGGTCAGGGAGATGGACAGAAGTAAACTACGGTCGTGTCAAGGAAAAATGTAGCAGGGAGCCGTGCGTGTTTTTGCGTGTGTGGAAGACGACGATAGGCACAAGAAGACGAGCGGAAGCCAAGGTACCTCAGGTATAGTGGCTACCACAGCTAAAGACAGTGCTCCCCACCTTGGTGTTAATAATAATTGTGAAGATTTAGGGAAAAATATATATAAGGAGATTCATAAGAGAGTGTAAGAGATGGGAGGTTGCTTCCTCAACCCGTCCAGCCAATCCCAGGTAACCCCTTGGATTTTTCCTCAGATGAGCTACAGACAACAACCGTCATGAGAGCTCCTCATCTCCACTGCGGCTGGAAAGGAAGCGGTCTTAGGGAGAAGGTAACCGTGATTTCCTTTAGTTCTCACAATAATAATCATTATTTTTAAGATCATCTTAAAAAACTGGAACCAGCTCTTCGACAATGGTCCTCACGCTCTAACGGGACTCGGAGAGGAACCCTTATGGAACGGGGAGTCCCGTTACCCCATCCATACACAAACACAATCACAGACACACATATAAACACACTCACACGTACACAATCCTCCAATAGTACCGGAACCCATACAGTGGACATTGGCCAAGTGTTTTCATACGGGCGAGTTTTTACAGTGTCAAACAGGAAATAATCAATGGACTTCCACAGTACTAAAGGGCTCAAACGGGAATCTACGTGATTTTTCCACTCACGGCCCAAATGCACCTATGGAAGTGTATACTACGACAGGGGATTCGGAGAAAAATATCTCACGGATTTTTAATCTCCATTGTTGGCCAGAAAACTTTCACACGGGAGCGGGAGAACTGGACCATAGGTATCCAGTTCCCATGATCAGTCGACTCATCTCTCATCATCCCGGCCATAATCGTCTACAAACAGGCCGGGAGTTCAGCGAGGGCATGAAAAAATCCATTGGAAAAATTCATTACAATTTATCCGCGCCACGGAAAAGCCTGTTTCTGAATGGAAGACGGGCTTTTTCATTGCGGAGCGGAACAAGTGTCCGTCCAGCTCCTCGTCGTTCCCACAAGCTGCTGCCACAAGGAGCGTGTGTGTGTATGTGTAGAAAAATTCATACAACTTCCAGTTCCGTCGAGCTCCCCCGGCTTTGTGAAGGGACAGAACTGGTAGTGGACCTTAGTGGCCGGACCCGACTGCACGCACGATGACGACGCGACCAGCTCCCAGAAACCTGCTCCTGCTCCCCCAACTTGATGCGCTTCTTGCCGTCATACATATAATGTAGGGACTTGATGCAGTACCAGTTTCTTCACGTACGACTGCATGACCGTCCTGCAGGGATCACCATATAGCCTTACGAGTTGAGTGGACTGTAGCATTATAAGCCCGTTCCCATGGCCACTGTGCCAATAAAACACACATTATACCGTGAACCACATTTTTTCCCACCTAATGCTCCCTCAAATAAACCTATTGAATGATATAAGGAGCTCCTTTGGTGATTGAGCTATTCAATTTCCACCAGATCATAGCATGTATCCTAGTTGTTCTTCTCACGTTCAAGAGAGCAGCTTTACTGGTTTCCTTCACGAGCAAATGTTTGGAACGATCCGAAGCGACGTGAGTTACTAGGCAATTCTAGCACCTCATAACCATCAAAATTATGCAGGGATATTCTTGGGTCACAAGGATTCAGCACATGAGGAAGTTGAAGGGCGTTGTGTATGTATGTATGTGTGTGTGTGTGTGTGTGTGTGTGTGTGTGTGTGTGTGTTAACGTGTGTGTGTGCATGTATTTGTAGCAAATTACAAAAAATGAACAACTTTTAAAACGACTTTGGCAACCATATTACTTTACTATTTCTTCCGAATGCTTGTAATTTGCTAGTGCGCTAATCAGATAGCATTAAAAGAGGTTTCTGCTCATTAATTTCCTCGTTTTTCTCCAGCTTTTTTTCCAGCGCAACCACTTACAACTTGTGTTTGAGGAACTCGGTAGTAAAAAACCCTGTCATTTCGTAATGAAGGAATGGAGTGAGGTGGTGTCAGAGCATGTCAACATTACAACTGCTTTCTGTCACAGAGGAACCCTGCCCTGTCACTCAGTCAGGGTGATATTGGCGGAAAAATCACAGAGAAGCCTAATCATCAAAGGTTGTTGGATATGAGAGCTAACAGCATTGGGGACATGACGGGTACAAAAAAGCAACTTACATTCGCCGCACATTGCATTAAACCACCACCGAAGCCAGCAGCGCATTAGCATACTCACTAAAGATAAGATATGAGGACTGATACCATTGGGAAATTGAAGTTGTTGGAAAAAATATGGGATACTTCTACGGAAATGATACCGCGGAGGGAGATTGGACATTAGAAAAATCTAGGAGAATATTTCTAAAAAGGAAATGATACCGCGAATGGTGTAGATTTCACATTAGAAAAATCCGACAGATAAGATATAGAGAGAAGTGAGTCGTGGGAGCCGGAGTTGCAATGATGGTGGTCGTAGTGATGATGATGATGATGATGATTGTGGGAGTGGGAGCTGTGTAGCTTGTGCGGAAGCTCCCCTTTGCGCAATTTTTGAGCGCATCCGAGAAATATAAAATGGAAGCTTGGAAGTTTTCCTCCTCCTCCTCTTCCTCCACCAACGTCCCCTTCTCTCCGCCATCCCGAGAAAGCATGCCCATTTTATCATCTTGCTTTTTCAGCCTGTGGAAGAGCCCGGCTCGGAGTAGTCACTTGATTGGTTTGAGTTTTCTCCGATGATATAGTTTCCTCTTCCTTCCCCCTTCTCCAAGGCGAGCCTCTCAGACTCGAGCTAACTCGCGCTGCTCCTTCATCCGCTCCGAATGGAGCGGATGGAAATGTGCGTGTGTGTGTGTGTGCTGAGGAACTCCCCAAGTTTTTCCCCCAAGTCGTGTCCCGCATGCTCCGCAATCTTTCACATCAGCCAGACTTTTCGGGGATCACGGCAGGCAACGACGAGGAGGAGAGCTTGAGTGTGTGCGATACATTCCTGCTCGTTTCTTCCGCACACTCATTACTGCGTCCTATTTTCCCTGGCCAAACTTCCACTCTGCGACATATCCTGAGGCTCTAATCTTCCATATTCTTAATGCGTCCTCTTCGCATCTTCTCGCTCATCTTCAATTTATTCCCAATGTATTTGTTCCTATACTAATCTATATGCCATCCGACACCACACTATAAATTCTCCTTACGCTACACAATAATATAATGCACTACACTATGCACTATACAATAAATTCACAGCATCGCCAATCTCAGTATAACTTTGCACTTCGCATCATCGAACTTCCAACTAAGGTACGCATATGGAATTACGATAATTTGGAAATATATTTTACAGATACTAGTTTCCTTGCATGAACCACCTCATCTGTCTCTAAATGACGCCATCATAATTACACACAAATAATCAAGTTGACTAATGCCTTCATTCTTCAAAGCATTCTAGTAATAAGATAAGATAGTACAGATTCGTGGTATCGTAATAATAATTTCGCATGTTGTAGGTTGAAGAGCATGGAACAACCCCCAGTATTCACCTCGGAACATCTGCTACAATAGAAATTCTATAAGATCTCATGATTCCGGTCTAAAAAATTCAAGGGAATACACGAAACTTTTTGACGCTAGAAATTGTGACGGGATATTCAAAAATCTGAAAATAGTCAAGTAATATACTTCCGGATTTTCGAATTTTAACATAACTTGGTTATTTTTTTTGGACATCAAAACTATTGCAAATCATCTCCAGTCGTACTGTCATGCATAACATTAATCTGCCCGGAAACAAGAGGAGGATTTCCCCATGCATATTTAACTCTTTACGAGGTAAAGGAAGCGAAATTACGACCCAGTCTGTCTGAGGCAGGCTCGAATAATCTTGTAGGCTAAGCCATCGTAGCGGCGGGAGAGTATTTTGTGGGTACACAAAGGGAAAAGTAGAGAAGCTTGTAACAGAATTCGCTTATAAATTCTTGGGTTTATTCAAGCAAATGAGAAATTTGAATCTCTCTCTCTCACTCCCTCAGCTTTTCTCCAAGCTCCTGAATTAACTCGTCCATGCTACTCTAACACACGTATTGCTAGTCCTCCCTCTTCTCTCTCCTCTCATCTACATTGGAAACTTTAGGAGAATTATAGGACCGACTACATGGAAGCCCCGCGTGCGAATGCTAATGAGCAAACTCAAAGGTTTCGCCAGAGAATCTCGGAGCCGCTTTGAAAGGACGATAAAAGGATACTTTGTAGAATACTTTAGACTTTGTCAAAGTTACTTTGTTACTTTAGCCTCTCTCTCTTCCACCTCTCACTCTGCCTCTCTCTCGCTACCACTCACTCTCTCAGCCTCTGTTTTTATTGATTTTCCCGGACATGAGAAGAGAGTAGAGAAAATCTCATTGAAAAGTTTTCCTTCAGTCCCACTCCCACTCCCCCCACTCCTCGCAGTCTCTTCAGTAGTTAATATATATATATATATAAATATATATATGTAGACGCTTTCCTCCAACATCTCCATCTCATTATATTTTAATTACAACACTCAAACCCAATATTACTTTCCCCTGCCTCCACTTCCCTCACCATCAAAGTTTCCAAAAGTTACATAGACTTTGAAAACATGGCTTTAATTTCCCTCACACACACTCACTACTACTGACACGGACGCTCCAGAAACGGAGCTGGTGAAACCGAAGGCTTCCTTTCCACAAGCCAACACAACACACTCATATGCATATCAAAGCACTAATCACAGACACGATAGAAATTTCACACACACATCTCCCATTCCAGGAATCTTCAAATTATGACTTCGGCATTTTCGTTGTCGGGGAAGTCCGATTTGGGAATCGTAGGAAAATTTCGTATATAATTCATCTTGATTTTAAATTTGACTTCCCTTTTCATTCCCCCGCCGCCTCCTCAGTAACACTTGAAGATGGTTGAAAGCTATATTCGAACACGTTGAACCAAAGTTCTACCAAAATACTGATCAGTTTTTAGAAATAAGGAAGAGTATTTTGCAAAACGAATAACAAAAATTCCTCCAGACTAATCGGATTAGGGAGCATGTGTCCCTTCCATTGGGTCAGCTGTCCCTCCCGAACTACAAAGGAAAACTGGCGAAGAGTGGAATATCTTCGAATTTTGTTGACTGCACAAGGGCATGTTATGATTGATAAACAGATTGTAAGATCACTGAGATGAGTTGTGACTCGCATAATTTATAGGGCGTCTTCCAAGCCGAGATACTGAATACCATTTGCATTCTGAATCTTAAGTGGAATGCGAGCACACAGCGTCCGGCGCTGACCAAAAGGATGATAATAGCAGTAATAATCGGACTGGACGAAAAACCCACAATGAAACCAGTCAAATTTCTAACCAAATATTATCAGTTCCTTCCCCGCCCATAGCCACTGCTCTGTGAAACAATTACGACTGCGACTGATGTTCACACTGTTATTAACCGATTGCATTGCGTTTCACATGTGGGGCTCGGTGGGCCCTGCTAGGGAAAAAATATTTATCAGTCGTAAAAATCCTCGTGTAAAAACCGGTAGATCCTCCATGGAGGCAGGGAATTTTCAATCATTACCATTATGATTATTATTATTAACAAACTGGAGTGTAAAAATGAGAGGGGGAAAAGTCGGAAAAATTGGATCGGATTCAACCGAATCTGTGAGGGGATCCAGCCTAGCAATGGGCAGGCCATGGGACAGGGGTGTGAATACCTATCGATAACGGTTGCCTCCCTACGTGTATCTGATCTACGGGAGAGGGAAGCGGAAGAAAAATGTGGTATTTTTGGCATTTTTCTGCTGGAACCACTGTGGAGCGGAACTGGTTTTATTTTTAGCTCAACTAATAATAAGACCCATGGCCCCTGATCATCTTTAAGCGAGTGAACGCGGAGCTCTCTCGTGTCATATTAACATTCGGGGAGGTGGATTGATTCCGCGGGATCCGATGCCATGGACCAGCTGTCCTCCCAGTTGTTATTAACGGATAAAGCACAAGGCGTGGATGGGTCACCCTTTGGCTACATCTCCGCAATAATTACACGAGGAGTCAAACCAGCAATTTCCCTGTTAGGTCTGACAGGACTGCATGCAGGGCCAAACAGGGGAAGGGTACTCATAATGAGAGGAAAAGGTGTGAAGATTGGGCGTGGTAACTTGACGGCTCCAAACAATGTCTGACAATACCCTTCACACTTTCCCTTCAAACCCTATTTATATGTATAAATACATGCTCTCCAGGCCTAAAAATTATTTCCACTTTCCTACATTTCTTGCCAGAATTTTAAAAGCCCAAAAGATTTGGACTCATGTCCGACGGCTGGCTTAGGGTATCAAGGTAAGCCACCATGGCTTAGGTAGATTAAGGAAGGGATGGCCGCGGATGCGACTCAAATACGGATGGAGGAAGACGGGCTGTAATAAATCAAACCTGATGATAAAAGCCAGGCATTTCTCCCTGCAACATCTTCATAAATCTTCCGTCTCGCAAAGTAGAAGCAGCGGAGCAAGTAAACTCATTAATTTCCTCGCCAAAGTTCCGCTAATTGTTTTTCTTCCGAGATTCTCCTTGAGTTGACGGGGAGCTCCTACGACGAGAACCTTCCCTCCGTCATTCCACCCCTCTTGTTTTTCCTCATTTGTTTTCTGTCCGTCATCCTCTCCCCGCTCCGCCTCTGTAGTGCAGGATGGTTGCGGCGAAAAGTTTGGAATTTTTCCATCCCTGCCCTTCCTGTCGCATTCCTTCGACCAAGGAAAAGGTCAGAAGAGGTCAGATTTATTCAGTCTAATAATTAAAGCAGGTTCATGGCCAGTTAAACCTTATCAGTGGAGAAATCTCTCACTATTGCCAATGACAAGGTGGAAACCAACGCCATTTTCATGAATCGTTTGCCTGCAATTATGTCAGCTCAAGTTTTGCCTTCCACGTGGGCCACACACACACACTCATACATACACAGGCTCCCTTCACCAACAGTATGTTGCGTGAGGGTAAAAGGCAAAATGATAATTAGTAACTGCCGGTAGGAGACTCTTTGATTCCACGTCCCCTTTGGCGCCCATATATCACGCACGGACAACTGGACCGGAAACCTGGATTTGTCAGGAGGTGCTGATAAGTACCCCGCGTGAGGCATGCAATCCAAAGCCGACAGGGACAAACTTACTCCATATTGCACCGCACTGGAACGTGCCGGAATGATTAGTATAATTTCATCGCTGAATTTCGTAATGGTAGAGTAGATGAAGTTGTGGATCACAAACTGAGAAAATTGCTCTAAGGTTTGACGCCTTTGTAATTACCGTCAGAGAGAATGAGAGAAGGTGCCTTACTGTAATTACTGTTGTTACAAGAAGATGCGAACGACTGGAGCATCTCATGATTTAAAACTTTAATTTCAGTACACATACCACCATTGACGTCGAAGTCAATTTATTATGCGCGTCATGAGACGCAACTTTAGTACGTCAGGGAAGTCTCTCTGAAAAGTTTTACTCCAAGATGAGAGTTGAGAAACGTTCATTAATCAAGTTTGTGAATTTAATGAATCCCTCTTAAAACTGAGAAAGTATTTTTGTAAATGGAGTGGATTTAAATTTCGAGCAGATTCTTACGCTGCAGGACAGAACCCTAACAGTAACTTTCTGCTCTCTTGAGATTATGCCAAAGATAATGCCTATAATCGCGTATTACGGCGCTATGAAAAAGAGAGCAATCGTGTACGGCACATCTCGCCGTCCTTTTTGAGTGGTATTACTACTACTTGATGGAACATATTTGATGTCAGGAGGACCCCAGGACACCCCCCCCCCCATTTGCTCTCCTTCATGTAGACTTAATTAAGACAATAAATTTCCGTTTGATCATTGGTTCACTGCGTGCCGTACTGTGACGAAACTGGATTCCGAAGGCATACTCCTCTTCCATTGGGACAGCTTGAATTGCCTATATGGCAAAGAAAGGGGGGAGAAACTCCCTGTGTAAACATACACTTTTATACTTACTCCGAGATAGAATTGGGTTGTGACTCACTGAAAACTCATACTACACATACTTTTACTACGCATAGTCACAGAGACACGTAATTTTTTCTGTACATGTTCATCATAAGCTAGTTTTATACTTTCAGTTTACTAATCAACACTGCGATCAATCTTACACAGAAAGGGTCGTTGGGATTCAGAGTTTCCTACTTTGGCTCAGAGATAAATTTAGGACCGGTTTTTGGATTGGATGCCGAGAAACGTATAAAGGGACGTAAGATTCGGAATCAGCATACAAGTAGGAATCAGAGATGAGGCCCTAACAGGACATACCCATACTAACCTCACTGTATATGGGTCTGTCGGTTTCTGAAAGTGAGACTGGGATTGATACTCACCTTTAAATTCTTACTAAATTATTCATTACAATTTATAAAAAAAATCATTAAAATCAATTCTTGAAAAGTTATTGCAATTGACATAAGGGTGCTAGTTTTAACTTTTATGGATGTACGGAAACTATCAACGGATCAATCAATTTCCGGGATCATCTACCCATTATGAAGGTCGAGTCAGCCAAGGAGCTTCATATTATGCGAGGCACGGTTCCCGCAGCCCGCCATGCAGTCAAAAAAATGCAAATCCAAACTCATCATTGGGAGGTCTTTCTACTGACAGAAAGAATCCACAGTTGAGACTTGTCTTCAGTCGGAGCTGGCACTAACGATGATAACGAAAAGTGTAGCGAGTTTGAACAGTTCCTCACTATCAGATGTGGAGCTTTGGAGTCATTGGAACTGGAAATGAAATCGAAACAGTCATCTGGTTCGAGGTAAAGTAAATCGGAGACAACAACTGTGCTTCATGGAACTTTGTGACCTTTCTATAAACTGGCTGGTCGATGAAGTTGTGTAATACAAAATGAGGAAATTATGCGAAGGTTTGACGATTTCGTAATTTCCTCCAGAGAGAGGTTGCCTTACTGCAATTACTGTACTACTAACAAACACGAAAACTATTAAAAGTATCGCATGATTTCAAACTCAAATTCTAAAAATTAATTTCCATATGAACTAACACGTATGCCAATTCCAGCACTTAAAAAATAAAGATAAAAGTTTCGTACGCGTTTAACATGGAATTTCCCACAAGCATTTTTATGCGCCCAGGCAGAGGTAGCAGTAGTCCAAGAAGAGGAGAAGAGTATGAGAAGTCTTACCCAACGGATTTTTGTAATTCTAGAACATAAGCTCATACGTAGCCAGAATCCGCCTATGACTGATTAAATTCATCGTAAAATGTCATAAGCACGCTCATTAAGTCGTCATTTCATAATTTTTCATGAAATTGTAAAAAGTGTTTTAAAGAAACACCAAAGAGGAGACACCTGGGCGCATAAAAATCCCCAAGGGAAATTCCTTCTTAAACACAGTTTCGATTTTAGTGAAACTTCACA
>WJFA01003686.1:0-12258 GCA_009870155.1 Pseudobourletiella spinata | reverse complement strand
TGGTCGTGGGGTTGCGGAACTTCACGTAAGTGGCTGACGAGTCATCAGTGCTGTTGTGCGTGAGGGAGACGGGAGACGCTTATGCACGCTGTACTGCGGGGGTTGGCCGGTTAGATAGGAGCGGCGACCGGTGAAGCCGTTGGACTTCTGAAGCTTCATTGTGAGCGTTGTTTTATGTACTGACCTGAATTTAGGTCTTTTACCTTTAGCACAGCCACTCACTCCTTTCACAGTTCAAATAAAACAGAGATATTGTGGTGGATTGAAAGGAGCCATTTATGTTCCTCTTAGTGGAGGATTACAGGGTTAAAATACATGCAGTTAGACAGTGAACTTGAGGTGTCTGAGTTTACAACTCGCGCTGTATTTAGCTCATTGAACTTGCTGGCAGATGCCAGAAGAGGGGAATGTAAAGATTGTAACTGCTGTTCTGAGTCGAAAATCGTTTCAATGCTGAGGGGAACTGGCTCATGAGACATGGAGGAGGGGATCTAAATATATACACTGCAGTCTTACCCTTGAATGCAGACTACTCAACACTTTTTTGCTTCGTGCCGTCTCTTTGAGCCAAAAATAATTAGTGAGAGTTTTTAGTATAACGTTCAGCCTGAGTCAATGTGTTTTTCCATTGCTCATCATCAAGTCTGGAGGGACAAGAGAGGATGCTACGCTATAATTGGAACACCAAAGTACCATGTTAAAACTATTTTTTGTGCATTAATAGCGTGAGTGCATTTCTATCCACGTTGGACAAGCCGGTGTTCAGATCGGTAATGCCTGCTGGGAACTGTACTGCTTGGAGCATGGAATCCAACCGGACGGACAGATGCCGTCTGACAAGACCGTCGGCGTCGGCGATGACTCATTCAACACCTTCTTCAGCGAAACCGGAGCTGGAAAGCACGTTCCCCGAGCCGTCTTCGTCGACTTGGAACCAACCGTCGTCGGTGAGTTCATCTAATATGTAGTAACAAGTACATATAGCCAGCGTTGGTCATTAACAATTAACCGATAGCATCAAAACATAATGTGTCTGGCTGGAGTGCAATTCATGCCGTCTTGTACACCTGGAGAGACTGCAAAAGAGGAAGTTTTGGCAGCCATCACGGCTTATGCATAGCATCAGTATTATTAGTCGTCGGCAGGGTAGGACGACTGTTGGTAAGCTGTGTATGCCTGTTATTAGAAGGGGGCGAGGCTAAAATCATATCACTTACGTGAGCTAAGCGAAATAAATGAGTTCCTTGCGTGTAATTATTAAGGCGAACAAGAGCCTTGAAACTCCATTTAAGCTCGTTATGGAAAGGACTAGTAACACCTAGTTAGCCTTATTTACATGCAAGTGTGGGTTGCATGCGTATTGCGTATATATTCAGATATGTGAAACTTAAGGATGAGCTCAGACTGATATGGCTCGAGTTAGGAAGCATTAACGTTGATGACGTTTATTAGTTACGATTATTGCTTGAAGGAAAAGGGCGTTTTCCAGCAGCCTATAGCAGTAATGTGGCTTTCATAGTGGGCTGAGAACAATGGTATAACTATATATGGAACTTGCATGGGGTTGAGACATCTTTGCTCAGCAGTCGTTGGTCTCGGACATGTATGACACCATTTGCGCGTAGGTGAAAGTCTAGTCTACCTAAAACGGCTGTCCGGACCTGCATACGCTGTCTCGTACATATCATCGTAATATCTCGTAATGCTTTCGACTGGTACGTTTATTTGGAGTTTTGTTGACTGATGTGAATTTTGTTTGTTTAGATGAGGTCCGTACTGGAACTTACCGCCAATTGTTCCACCCGGAACAGTTGATCACTGGAAAGGAAGATGCTGCTAACAACTACGCTCGTGGACACTACACTATTGGAAAGGAAATCGTCGACTTGGTTTTGGACCGCATCCGTAAATTGGCCGATCAATGCACTGGTCTCCAGGGATTTTTGATCTTCCACTCCTTCGGTGGAGGCACTGGATCTGGATTCACCTCCCTGTTGATGGAACGCTTGTCTGTTGATTATGGAAAGAAATCCAAGCTGGAATTTGCCATCTACCCAGCTCCACAAGTTTCCACTGCTGTTGTTGAACCATACAACTCTATTTTGACCACCCACACCACCTTGGAACACTCGGACTGCGCTTTCATGGTTGACAATGAAGCCATCTATGACATCTGCCGCCGTAACTTGGACATTGAGCGACCAACCTACACCAACTTGAATCGTCTCATTGGGCAGATTGTGTCATCTATCACTGCCTCGCTCCGTTTCGACGGTGCCTTGAACGTGGATCTGACCGAATTCCAGACTAACTTGGTCCCATACCCGCGTATCCACTTCCCCTTGGTTACCTACGCTCCGGTCATCAGCGCTGAGAAAGCCTACCACGAGCAGCTTTCCGTTGCTGAAATCACCAATGCTTGCTTCGAGCCAGCCAACCAGATGGTGAAATGCGATCCTCGCCACGGAAAATACATGGCTTGCTGCATGCTGTACCGAGGTGACGTCGTGCCAAAGGATGTCAATGCGGCCATTGCTACCATCAAGACCAAGAGGTGAGGGAAACTGATGAACTGCGTGACCCCATCCCATTAACGAAAATATCTAATTTATCTGTATTTCTCTTTCGATAGAACCATCCAATTTGTGGACTGGTGCCCCACTGGTTTCAAGGTCGGTATCAACTACCAGCCACCCACTGTTGTGCCTGGTGGTGACTTGGCCAAGGTTCAACGTGCTGTTTGCATGTTGTCCAACACCACGGCTATTGCTGAGGCTTGGGCTCGTTTGGACCACAAGTTTGACTTGATGTACGCCAAGCGTGCTTTCGTCCACTGGTATGTGGGTGAGGGTATGGAGGAAGGAGAATTCTCCGAGGCCCGTGAGGACTTGGCTGCCCTCGAGAAGGACTACGAGGAGGTTGGCATGGACTCCGTCGAGGGAGAGGGCGAAGGTGGCGAGGAATATTAATCTCCCACACTTCACTATGCTGTAGCAAGCTGCTGAAGAACGATTTACTTTACATTTCCAAAATTGTTTTGTTAAATTTTGCAGCTTTGCTTAAATAAATGTCAATTGGAAATCTCAGAATTCGTAAAAGCAAGTAAATAATGACCAGCCAAAATTTATTGCATTGCGCCATAATTGGTGTGTAATATCAGCATTGAGTAGGGAATATTGCAAGAACCTTCTTTTAAAATCTGACATTTGGAGTTCAGATTTAGACCTATTAGGACCATTCATATTCTGTAAGCAATTGATTGATTCGAATTGGTTATCATTGTAGTGATAGGTAATTGATGAAACATTCAGGCTCAGATTGTCTTCTGAAGGAGTTGAATGAAACTTCGTTCTTCTGTTGCTATATGAAGATAACAATTGGACTCAACTTAGGACTAACTATTAGCTGCTAGTGAACCTCATTCTAGAAATATAACACTACCGTCACTCAAAATTTGTCAAAAATCTGGATTATCGTGTGTTAAGTGTTAATGTTAGTCTCCGTATCCTGATAGATGGGCATGTGAACAAGCGTCGTTTTCATTCATATTTTTATTTTAACACAGTGGAAGCTTGCCGAAAGATTTTGATAAATGTGAAATAACGAAGCGAGAGCGGTTCAGTTGACTTTAGAATGGGAAACTTTCAAACTGTTAAAATTATAATCAACAAAAGGTTACTCACATTGCTTTTATTACTTTTATTAATTACTTTTACCAATTACAAAATCAAATGTCTGCCAACATGGACAATGCCATAATAGCCCATTGCAACTTGTAACACTACATCTATACAGTCACCTGTTGTTCATTTCCAAATCTTGCCAGTTGCCACGTGATGTGAATTTTTATTCCAGCACCGCATGGAAAGTTATGTTACTGAAGTTAATACTGAAACAGTTTATTGCAGTAACTTCTGAGGCACTGTTTCGTCTAGTTCCCTAAATGACCCGTTGTTGTGGCAGCTAGAAACTTCTCGGAAACAGGGATGTCCTTTGTGATCATGTTTGTCTACAGTATTATTTATCCATTTTACTCTGTTCGATTACTTGCAATGGTACCACAATGTTGTAAATTCACTAGCGTCTGTCAAATTATTCGAAAATTTAGGTTTATATTTTTAGTAGTCCTGCAGCCAAGTAAATTTGGGTTGCTGGTCGTACGAGGTATGGACTTAGTGAAGGAAATCGAAATCTGCTGATGCGCAGAAAAGTGCACTGGTTTTATCCTGTGCCAGTTTTAGGATGTTCCTGTCCTGCCCAACGTCATCGCCAGAAACTTTCGAGCAACCGATAAGGAGATCAAACTCATGATGAGCAGCTTTTCTAAAAGTTTTCTCATTCATGATCACCTTTTTCAATGGATCTTAAGGTGATTAGGGAAGAGAACACCCAACGATACGATGGCGCGTAAGCCGAAGAACAACCACTGTCTGATCTTTTCCCGAAGGCAAAAGTTAAGCCAATGCACGGCAGGAGCACTACAGCTCCCGAATTCTTCGGTAATAAGTACCTCACGCAATCGTTTGAGTCGTAGCTTACAATTGAGATTCCGAGTCGTGAGACTTTCCAATTCAATAGCTCTTCAACGGCCTGTTTGTTATGGTTGAGGTGAAAGAGATGATGCTGTTCAGTCTCCGTTTACCAATGGCATAGTGTACTATTTGCATGAGCAGCCTCCAATTACCGCAGCTGTTCATAATTGCTTCCCCTTTTACTCTCCCAACAGAGGGTTTGCACTCAGAAAAGTTTTAGGGAAATCATTCTCTGTCCATGTGTGCTCTCACACCCATCACTTTTCTTCGACGCCAAATCCTCAAATGATCATCAATATGCTCCACAATGTACTAATTTGCACACGTACTTGGTTTGAGTGTTCCATACTAAAGCTTGTGGCAACTACGCTTTTAAATCTGCATTCAAGTCCTCTCAAATCAGGCTCTATTGATGATACCTCTTACTGGCGGTCCTGTAGAAGAAGCATTTAATTGGATTGTTTTCCCAAGTTTCAGGTGAAGCGGCTTATAGAACCGTTGTCATCCCGAGACGGAAATTGGTGAAAGGGTTATTATGATGTCCAGATTGTTGAACAGGAACTCGGAACAAAGCGGCTTTATTTACAGTTTTCCCCCATGTCACCTTGTCTGTATTCTATTGCAAAAGTAGCTCGACTTCTGACACCCTAGAGGCACCCTTGAGAATTTTTGTGGTTTCCTTGTTTTCTTTTCAAAGTGATTTGCAATCAAGTCATTCTTGCTTGTGGTTGACTGTGTCGACATCGGACCAGCCATAGCAGTACACATGCTCATCACAGAACAGAATGAACTGTTTGTCTGATCTGCCTGTGCGCATTTCTCATGGTCGTGTTTATGCTCAGGATGAAATGAAGAGTTGGTCGAATTCGAGACTATGTTTATGACGCGCGGTTCTCTGCGTATTATCCGTTGTTCTATTAACAATTGCGGGATGGACAAGACAAGAGTGATTTTCCTCTCGTCAAGCTACATTGTTTCTCAACTGTGCTATGTGTGCTACTGCGGCACAACTGTGTCGGTAATGTCATGCTATCTTGCCAGCAGGCCACGCGCAGGGCAATAGTTCTCGTACCGCAGGTTATATTTTCCAGTTCAAAACTCAACTCAGTCAAAACTAAAGTTCAAGGTAATTTTTAAAGTTGACTTGATTCCGTTGTCGTACCCTAATATCCGCTGTTTATGCTTTCATCCCAACACAACCTTAATAAAGCTACCGTATGTGTTTCATTTGAAAGTGTCTGATAAGATGACGACCTGGCGTGAATGGTTGTGCAATGAGTTGTTGCGGCTGGAAAATGTTTATTGTTAAAGGCGTGTAATGAGATCAGATGGCTGTCTGGCTCGGCCCTTTGATGTGAACGGATGGGGTGATGCGTGCGCTCCTGATTAATCCATTAAAGCAAATTGAAAAGTCCAATCAGTATGTAAAGCAGGTTTAAACGGTATGGAATCCAAATGTAAATCAGTAGGCAAAATCCCCTCGAGATCAGGCTCGATTTGCCGTGAGACTGATGAGAAGGTGGAGAGTGCCAAATAGACCAGTACCTGGACGGATGTGAGGAGCCGAAACAAAAGTGCTGTTTTCACTCCACATTACGCAGCCAATCAATCTGTGTGTATGCACGTACTGGTTTTTTCGCCTCATCCTCTCGGACTAGAGTAGCATCCTTGATGAGCATGTACACGCACATACCCACCAAGATACATACCCACTGGCATACACACGAAGACGGAACTCCGCAGGGAGTTTGAAAAACCATTTGTTTGTTCTCGACGACTAATTAATCTCTAATTGAACCACAATCAGTCTTAAGAAACATATCATCCATCACACACACACATTCATGTACACACACCTCCTTTCTCCGGGTTTGACTTTAAAAGATGGTCTGGGGGAATCGTCATGTGTGTGCGCCTCTGGGCCAGATTCTCTGAAGGGAAGGTCTGACATGACCAAAAACGAATTTCCTTTTGACTCCGAATGAGCTAGCCATTGAAGCTGGCTTTGTTAGTGGCAAACCGAACTGTAAACATTTGGAGCTGGACTCACGAGTGCTTTTCCAATACAAATCCTATCCATATATACACACCAGCATGTAACAGGCAAGTGTGCTTGAACGTTTATGTTCTGTTGAGCAGATAGAAAGACCAATGGTTGAAAGTTAAAAGCATCTGAGTGTATGTGTCTACTACGTGAGTTCTAAAAAATATGAATTGAAAGAATGAGTTGAAGAAGGAAAAGACGAAGAAGAGGAAGCATGGTCCTACTCTTTAGCTACCAAATTGGTCGTGAGCATTGAGCTGGGCAGATCGTGAGAATATGACTACGAGTGAAAATAAGGACCATACACACGTTGACTCCATGAGATCACTCTTTATGATGTGAGGTCACTTGCAGTTTCAGAGCGGGTCACACAGCCACGAACCATTCATATGTCAAAACTACTAGTACTTGCTCACACGCAATACACGCACGTATGCACACATACTAAGCCGCTGTAAACTGTTTATAGTGAATGGCTCAGAGGATTATAGATTATCTATTTTACTACGGACTTCAACAGGGGTCCTTACGAGAACATCTTCACCGCACACATCGTCTCTTGGTTGAGCCTCCTTGGGCTCGGCTGCCCCTATGCTCCATTTTTCACCATTTCATTTCCTCACCGTGTAAAGTAACTTGACCATTAGGAAGTAAATAAGGGAAATGCCCAGTGAGCAAAACCGTAATTACGGCAACATTCAAATCAATATTTTTAATTTGTCTCACGAGTCTCTTCCTTCGTTTTTTCTCTGCCTTTGAGAGACAACGGGGGAGAGAAATTAAAAATTTTTGTACTAAATACGATTTTGCTTCAAACCAAGAATTCATGTGTGAAATTCATTGATCACGAAGGGGTGGGATATCAGTGACAGGATTAAACGGACGAAAATTTACACGACTCTCACTTGCAGCTGGAGCATAGGATTTTCCTACATAGCAAATTACATGCAGGCACACGGTACAATATTACGACCCACTCCTCCACCCCTATCACACTCAATGATCTGGCGTGGCTGATTTATTCAAATTTTCTCAACTCCTGTTCAAAGGTTTTGGTCCTCCCCGACTGTTGTTGCTGTTGGTGTTGTTTCATTGCTGTTCTCAAAATTTCCTGCTTCCTCTCTCAGGAACCCCTCCCTTTCCTTGAAATTTTTCAGGTTACTGTCATCTATGCGTTGCTGATGATGTGCATGCGCACACTCGCCGCATATATCTGGAATGAAATCTTGACCTCAAGTGTATGCGTTACTGATTATCATGATGGAGAGTAACACGAGAGAGTTCTGAAAGCGGTGGCAAGGGAGAGGTGCCTGACTCTGCCTGAGTAATCCATGAAATTTGTTAGGTTGGTAGCGGTGGCTAAAAATCCCTTCCGCTCGCCCACTGTTGTAGCTATTACATACACTGTTGCATACAGAACTGTACATGGGTCTGACTGAGAATCAACTCCTAATCACTCGCCTTTTATGGTTTAATAGTAGAGGGACTTCAGTCGTTTCAAGATTTGTTCCCCCCCTCATTGAAGCACTCCTTATTGTTCACAAAATTTTTTCTTTAATGACTTGAGCAGCTCACCGTTGTGAACATCGGAAAACAATGGGGATCATAGATTGATCGGAATACAAGTATAGTCTGTAACAATAATTCGTCAGCAGCCATCAGCCTAAAAAATGGCGGCATACCTGATTGAAGTTCGACCCGATCAATGGCTACGGAAAATCAAGAAGAGGCTAAGAAATAACCATGATTCAAAATAGCGGGCATTATTCCTGAGCCAAAGATCAATGATAGGTACACAGATTCATGAATCACGACTAACGTAAGAGCCTTTGAGGCCTCCTTCCTTGATTCAAGGATTGGGGAAGTGGACTCTAAGGAAAGTACAAGTAGGAAGCGCACAATCTTCCTCTTTCTTTCTAGTTTTTCTTTTTCATGTTTAACTGGTACATACCCGGCTCATTCCCCGACACCGTCTCACGCAATAACATAGGGAATCTGGCTAAAAGTATGCCTACGATGACAATCGACCCCGTGTGACCTCAAAAGATGGATTGGGTTTCGAATATAAATTATGAGTGTGCCGGGGGAAGAATCTGATAGGCATTTGTGAGCTCATATTTCTGACAGGATGTGAAACGATTTCACAGAGAGGCGGACAAGCACACGGCGCACATGCACGGTCTTTAATGCCCCGAGTTTAAATCTTGTGTTTACTTAATGACGACGAATGAAGCTGAACACTACAGGAAGGCAGGGAGGGTGATGGTAGTGGTTGTAAGTACGTGTGAGTATAAACTTTCGAGAAAGACGATTGTCAGGGCGAGAGAGTCTCTTCTAGGCCCCTTTTCACGCTTGTCATCTTTTACTGCTCTCCATTATTATCCCGTGTGAATGACTTTTGAACCGTTTAATAAAGTTAATACGAACGGAGCATAATAACTGTGGAACTCTCTTCAGTTTTCAATTCAGGGCACAAGGTTTATTTTTACGGAGCGGGAGAAATGCCATAATATTTTCCCAACTCTCATATTCAACTCCCAGGGCTCCGTATTGCCTCTGGTTTCACCTAAACAATGTCTTTCTGCGTCGATAAATTTACTCTGCACACCAGCAAGTAGTCATCACCGCTCCGGTTTCTCATACACAAACTGCATGTCCGTCTGTATTTTTTTATGATTTCCCTCCAAACTTCCTTCCGGAGGAGGCCCATCATCATAATGGAGGCTAGTAATAATATTATGGGAGTTGAGTCCCACCCCACAGACGTGATTCATTCAAACCTTGTTATTGAGCATGCAGTTGCTCAGAGGAACTCCTAAGCTCTTACCACAAACCATTTGGGACTCCACACGAAGAACCTCCCTGCCGGTGTAAGCAATTTCAAAAAGTGATATGGGAGGTGATACTGCGGCGGCCATTGCATCCATACATCAGCGCCTCAAGTCAATGTGTGTGCGTTTATGTGCCTCGGCCAATTTCCCCAGAATAGCAGCAGGGTGCCCCGCATCCCCAAGTAATTATATGAGAGGAAAACTCCTCATCACTTACACTCCGGAGGAGCAACTTTTGACGGTCAAAGAAAGGCGGAAAAACTTGGTTTCTGGAGAACCGCTATGGAGTTACAGCTGAATTCTCCCCACATAATGATGATGAATGAGCACTCGGCGTTGCTGTCATACGGGACCCATTATCATGATGTACCTGAACCTGAAAGCTAGATGCAAATGCTGATATCTAGACATTATTCTTCCTCCTCATTATGAGTAAACCTGATGATTGATTCTCTCAAATCTCTACCTCCCAATCTACTGGTAGAATGAGAAAGGATTGGGAAAATCTGATGTAATTTCAAAGATCCTCTGTGAACTCTTTTGATATTTCCAGATGAAATTTATGGAAAATATATGGAATCTAATTATGAAACAAGGTCCTGAGGACGCTTGGCATGATTTACACACTCATTTTCACTCAGCCAGACAAACAATTTAACACACCTTACGGCCGCTGTGCATGCAAACTCACTGCTGTCCTTGACTTCAAAGCCCATTCATTTCCAACTTCTATTTTATAACATATATTTTTACTTTCAAATTTGATAACATAAAATGCCAAAATCCTGACATTCCTCATGAAAAGCGTGATTATGAGGAGATGACAAAAAACATTGGCTCGCCGTTCCGCCATGTCGTCTGTGTTGCTATTATTACTGTTATGCTTACGACCATTTGCGCACTCATGAGCTGGGAGACATGCCCAATAAAGAGAGGAAAACATGTGGACGGGAAAGGAAGCAGAGGCACAAAAGCACAGTAGTTTACAACAGTAGTCTCAAATCCTATCTACAGCCTCAAATCCATCTCCTCACACCTCTTCCATGTTCAGTCTATGTGTAGCTATTACTGTTACTGTTGCGAGGATGATTAGCTTGTTTTTTTCTACAGGGTTGGCAGGAGTCACATCATGATATATGCTCGGACATCGTGAGTTCCACATAAACAACTACCAACTCCACTCTCTGGAGTTTGTGGATGGACGTTGAAAGCATACTAATAGCTCTACAACCGTAGCTTTTTCTGTTTTACCAGTGGGACGACAAGAATTATTCTTACTCCGCTTAGTTATCCCCCCGCCCCACAATACCAATCTCATCTCACCAGTTTTATTTGAGGGAAGGTCTTCTAGACGGACATTATTGTTGTTGTACCATCTTATTTTCCCCTTCCCGTCTCACCGGTCCCTATCACGTTCCCCATTATAATTCACTTCACACGATCCTACTTTCCTAGCTGGTGAGTTGTCGTGGGAGTTAATTAATTCTCCCGGTAGCACCACGACGTTGGTGATAAGGTGTCAGAAAGAGTTTTAGTGTCTAACTTCATGTCAATTCGTCTTCGAATCTTTCCTCACGAAGCTTCCACTCACCTTTGCATAGCAAGGGAAGCATTTCTGGGGTTTCATGAGGATTATAAGGAGATATTACGAGCGGGTGCCTCACCAACCTGAGCTTCACCCATAGTTATAAACTTATAAATGATGCAGGAGTCTGCTGCGCTGGATAGTTTTGAGAATGCTCACGGTAGTACTGAGGAATGGCAAAATATGTAACGGGATGAGTGACATTGGCAGTTTGGAACTGGCTTCAGTGTTACATTGTATTATTATGGGGTAAGGAAAACCTCAGAGGCCTCGTGGTTCCGTCTCGTGTGCATTTCCAATCGTCCGGGTGCAGGTCCAGATGAATCTATACATAGGAAGAAGAGAAGACTGCAGACATACGGGGTAAGTCCTTTAACGAGCCAGATTATCACGTATGTGTTACGTCCAATCCATTTTTTATCGTACCCCCTATCCGTATGTACATCACACACTCCACATGTCCACACACACACTCACTACAACTCGTCTTTTCTTCAACCCGAGCCTCCACACAAGCACTCAAACGCACATATATGCTCCCTGCTCTCTAGCTCAGTCAGTCATGGTTTACTCATTCACAGAGCTCTGTGAGTGAGTTTGAGTCAGCCGTCAGCCAAGCTTTCCGTGCCTTGAATTCTTACTCTGTTAGTAATGCCATAGCATAACTCCTACTACGACTACTACTGCAACTGCCTTTTCCTCGTTGTGCGAGTAGTTTGTGTGTGGGGTGTAATACTCATACTATAGCTATAACCCAGAAGCTCAAACGAAGTTTCAACGTGCGCCTTTCACCTCTCCTCACGGCACATAGAGAGGAGACAGAGAACGTGTACGCATTTTACTATTGTTAGCCAGACTGTGCAGACATACGGTCATAAACACTGTCAGACACACGGCCGCTAAAACTTACCGCAACCGGTGTGGCGGCAGCGAGGAGCCTCCTACAGAAGTATTGTCAGTGTCTATGTTACACCTGTTCGGAATAGTTGTGCCTACTGCTCTTCAAAAAAGTGTGGTTGTTACGAACCGAGAAGGAAGAGAAAGACGTGTGTGTGCATGTGCGCTTGTGTGCGTGTCTCAGTCCTTCCCGATTCCTGGTTTTTAATAGACTCAATACATTGAAGATCCCATTTATTCCCAAGTGTCCCGCAGTGGTAAAAGTAGTGCGTTATTTTGTTGTTGCTTGGGTGCCCTCTTAGCTTACCCTGTGTTTCCCCTATCTTCCACTACCACTTGGGACTGCGAAGACACCAAGGATTCTATGGG
>WJFA01003685.1:0-12259 GCA_009870155.1 Pseudobourletiella spinata | reverse complement strand
CCTCCACCTTGAGTCAAACTATTAAGTACATACTACATATCGCCCTCACACATTCCTTGCCAATTCCTCCCTCTTCCTTATTAGCTTTTGTATCATCGATACAAACACACACACACACACGCAGTCTGGTCCACTATTCATAATCCCATTCCACCATCTGTGGCTATATAACATCATCATCATCACCATCCTCAGATCCAATTCTCCCACCTTCCCCAAGTGTCTTCATAAGAAAAACACACACCCTTATGCCACCACAGTTAGGCATCCAATCCCCATTAAAATCAACTCACTTTATCTGTCTACTTGCCAAATACTAATTAACCTCAGTCAGTCACACCTTCCCAGTTACCCTTCTTCTTTTCGTATTTTCTTCTTCCATATGACGGAACAAGTGAAATCAATAACAAGTTGGGGAAATGTTCCAACATTCTGTGAGAATGAGTCTGCTCCCCTACTCTCACATCAAAAACATCACATAATCCCCATTCGTAGCCCCGGCTTATAAGGGCATCGGAAAACAAAAACAAAACACCTCCGCACAGTCGTACTCACAGTGTGTGACTCACATAACATCAAAGTAATCCACACTGACAAGTAAAACGACGAGTAGTCTCCAGTGAAGTATGCTTAGGCAGTAGTGTAACGGCTCACAAGGCAAAGAAAGTGAAAAAAAACCTACAGAGAGATCCTATCATGTCCAATTTTCTCAATAACTTTTCACATCTTACATTCCTACAACTATGTGTACAACAACAAAGTGATGAAACGTGAGGGAAATTTCCAAGGGGCAAAAACCAATTTTATAGCAACAACAACGACGTAGGAACAATAGCTCCAAAATCCATCACAGCTTATCTAACTTTATTCACTGTGATTTGTACCAAATATTTTCTTTTACACTTCCTCTCACAAATGTCACAAAAGCTTACAGCCCAATTCCCCCATAACATATAATGCATCGTACAAACTAATCGTGTCAAACTCACACGGCACAACATGGAAAAGTTCAATGAGGACCGTCAGCAGCAGCTGCTGCTGCTGTAGAATTACCAGTAGTACATCAACTTTTTCAACCTGTCTTGCCTGACTACAAATTTCCTGGGTTACGTTACGTCCACCGACTTTGCAAGTGTATCTTCATTACTCTGCCTCAACATTCTTCCTCCACTCTCTCAGATCGCATCAGCATCCTGAGAATCCTGAATTTGATCCATCTTGTCCCCATGCACACTGGCATACATACATGCATAAAATGACACCACCCGGCTCGCCCATAGTTAAACCCGCGCCTGTATATCCGCCTGATTAGTAGTTAAAGTAGCCGTACAACTTGCCATTACAGAGGAAGTTCCCTCTCACTCACGGCCCCTCGCCTCCTTCACACTCTTTAAATTCTATCACGAACCAAATATTTCGCTTATACAGTTAGCTATGGGCTCGCCGCCGCCGCTTGCTCGCCAACGGCCCTTCAGCCGGCCAGGCAGGAATATGGTCAACTTAAGTCATGTTAAAAAATCCTAACAACAGCACAGACCCCGGCCGCAGCCGCAGTATCATCAACAACAGAAAATTCCATAGCCGCAGCCAGGCAATAGCCTCGCTCACAGTCAAATCTCACAGTTGCCAGTCAATTTGAAACTCCTATGCATATGTCATGCGTCATCGTATGTGTGCCTGTGTCTCTTATGTCAACGTCTCTTAGGAAGTTAAATAACTTCCCTAATCGATACCGTCATCTTGAACTTACACACTCACATCTCATTATTATTCCTCCCTTGTCCCCCCATGCCAAGAGCCATTCAGTCCACTTCCGGCTCATTATAATATTATACACACACAGAGTCCTTCTTGGGAAGCCTCTCATCTAATCCCAGCAGTATCCACACGCCTGTGTACCACACGAATAAAAACCCCAATAGAACTTGTACT
This sequence comes from Pseudobourletiella spinata, assembly GCA_009870155.1. Lineage (NCBI taxonomy): Eukaryota > Metazoa > Arthropoda > Collembola > Symphypleona > Bourletiellidae > Pseudobourletiella > Pseudobourletiella spinata. The sequence continues at coordinate 10,327 of WJFA01003685.1, read as the reverse complement.
TATTGTATCAAGAACCATGTAGCAGTTTCGCTTTTTTCTCCACCCATTAGCTACATGTAATTCCTAGTATTACTGCAGGCTAAAACACCTTTGGAATCCCCTACCCATTGCATATGCCCAATATGTGTAACAGGAAGAAGACGGAGATATGTGAGAACTGGAGTTCCTACTCACTCAGACAGTGAGTCTTTAAATAGTCCTCTCCTCTGTCCCTGTTATAATAGAAGGCTCGGAAATGTATACCCTATCGTAATTACAGCATGACAAATGGGAATTGGCCACGGCCTCCCTCACACGCCACCACCACCACCACTCCGCTAATAATCCTTATGTCCCCAACATGTTATTGCTACAGTTAGAACGCTCTTTCCTCATCGCATTCGATTAATCCGCAACAGCACACACTCTATCTGTATATGCAGGAGGATGGGATGCGGGGGGCTTTTTCCACCACTTTAGCCACGTAATTGAGCAGAACGGTGAAAATCTGGGTCTCTCACTTTTTTCCTATCTCTCTCTCTCTCTCTCTCAGTCTCATTCTGTTATATTATGCATGAGCCAGGCCACCACCTGCACAATAATGGGACAATCCGTGTTGTTGTCGTTGCTGTTGTTATAAGTTACAACAGTATCTTAGAAATATCTCCAATTCTCTCTCTCTCACACTCACTTACTCTTTTTGCCTTCCAGAAAATTCGAAACTGGTCAGATGAATACTCTCCTACGACCAGCCTCCGGTGTGGAATGTGAGTAACTCACGAATCTGACTGAGAGCTATGCGAAAAGTAGTAGCCTGCCTATCCACCATTGACTTCCAACTGATTACATCCTGTTACAAAAGAGACTCATCAGAGAATCGAGCACTTTCACATCACGTCTCCCCATTCAATAATAACGCGCCTGCCTGCTCATCCGCACAATCCTTTCATATGAGTCTCAAAGACTAGTAAATATACATACGTAGATCAGTGGAGTAATTCCCGTCGCCAGGATTACAAAGTGACTACTACAGATTTTCCTCCTTTCGGTCATATGCATACCTGTACATGTGCATGCATGTGTTCACTAAACGCTGTTCAGTTAGATCGTCGGCCGTGGACTAGTCACGTGCGAGCCATTGAAGACAATGAAGTATTGTAGAGGGGAGCAAAGATCCTTACACATGTACAATGATCACCACCACCACCATCATCATCATCATCATGTGAGCAATAAGCCAAGAAATGTCTCCCCATAAACCTATGATCGCTCCAATCATGGAGCACTACAGCAACTTAACCTTCCTTCCTGTCTTCTCGACTTTCCGCCTATATGTACGGTTGTTGTTGTACTAGATGTACTCTCGATCCAAATCCCAATGGCCTCGTCATTGTCAATCAAACTATCAGAGGAAAAAACTTTGTTTCTGCTAGATACTACACTGCACAATGCTCGTAGTGGTAGCCAGCCGGCCAATTCCACATTCCACAAGTGGTTCCAATTACCACGGATGAGAGAGGAGGTGAGTGAGTACAGATAGTAGAGCTCGTTGGACTCAAAAATCTTGTTGTGGATGGAAGGGAATTGGCCCATTTGTCTCATCTACTTGACCCATGACATTCTCAAAGTATTTCCTTAATCTGTCACACTAGACTCTGTGCAGATGAGAGGTTGTATTGTTGTAACAATGATGTTTCCTTCAGCTCATAATTCCCTTCCCTGATCTACACCACGAGTCTCCTTGTTGACTTATTCCCATCAACATCATCACCGTCATCATAAACACCATCCTCCATACTCTACATCCTCCTCCTCCATATCCCTGTGCTCATAATAATGGTTCTATACCATCAGAAAATAATAATGGGAGGAAAAGTAGGGAAATTTCTTTCCTTGTTTTCACAAAGAGACGACACAGTGTATGTACAACACGGACAGAAAGCATCACCTCCTCAACCTCCTCCGCTGTATGATTCTTCCCCCATTCATTCATTCCGTGAGCCAGCGCACCGTGCAGTTCACTCACTCATTCACTCACTCAACAACACGTTTCAACTTTCACATTCAGGTCCCCAGTCCATAATATATAATTCTTTGGTTCACGCTATTAAAAGACTTAAACGGAGTAAGACATATGGCAGCAGCATCATTGGTGTGATGTGATGGCGGTAATGATGGTGATGCTGATGAGGATAAAGACAAACTCAAACTTGTTCACCACCAATCATAATTATTACTATACCAAATACGTCTGTATTAAAGCTGGATATCTGTGTCATTGGATGCGGATACGAGGTGTGTTTTCCCTATTTATTAACCCCGACACAGCCGCACTAACTACAACCGCTCGCACTTTGTCACTCAGTCAGTCAGTCAGTCAGTTCCTCTCTCCCGCTCACAGTTCACACTTGCAAACTCGTCATATGATAATAACAATAATCAGCATCATTATTAGTAACAATAATGACCATAATACTTTCCTCAAGTCCACATAGCACACACATGGTCTTCATTGTATCCGCATTGACCTTTGAGCACCTAGTTTTTCCCATAATAATGATAATAATATGAGTTCCTCCCCTTCCTCCACACGCGTCTTCAGAGCCACTTTATCTATCTTGCTGTACAATCCGATGGTAACCAATGGTTCAGGATAGGGAAACCGGCGGACAGGAAATGACATGCAGACAGACGCGCTGAGTATGCAATAGATTTGAGAGCTATATAAGTAAGTTTATACATCATCCTTTATTGCTTTGTCATAAGGAAAGGTAGCATGAGCAGACATGATCCTTCCCATGCAGGTAGAAGGAGTGATTACCATACAAACAGAGCCAAGCCTAATAANGGGGTCGTCTACGCCGCTGAGAGTTTTAATTGGGAACAATGCCGAACAATGCTGGATTGGACGAGTTGGGCCATAATGCCATGGAGTGAGACCATTATTCCTTCATAACCATTCCTATGGTTTATTACAATGGAACATTGACTGTCACTGTCACTACTAGAGGTGTACACGTATGCTCTTGTTCGAATGTGCATGCGTGTGTATGTGTGCATATGTTCAAGTTTGTGTGTGTATGTGCGCGTGTTTGCATGTGCGTCCGCGTGTTTGGGCGCATGTGTATGTATACGTGTGCGTACATGTGACTCGCATAAAAATGCACAGTGTCAATCCACTGTCACTGATTCGCCCGTATGGGAATAGCTCTACAACAGTAACTGTTCCGGGCAAAGTCAACGGAGGGCAAAACACCGCCAGTGCAGTTCCTTCATCTCTCACAGTCAGTCAGTCACATTTATGCATATGCCACACATCTCACATTTCTCCTACACATAGAAACTTATCCCATTCTTCCATCCCGTCTGGAGCATATGAGTGACGGGAGCATTTTCATCATTTACATCTTCATCATAATCATCATCATCACCATCATCATTTACATGACTCAAGTACATGGGACTCTTTTTCCCATTGCACCTACAGCAGTATACATTACAATACGGGAATATGGAGGAGAATACCGTAGAAATGATCCAAGAGCACCATGTAATAATGTCTCTTCATATTCGTGGGGGACACGGAGAGGGAAATGGGAAACTGACAGGGAGGCAGGCAGGGAGGCAGTCGGGCAGGAGGGATTTCCTCCTTTCCTTCAACATAACATCCCTCTTCTTCTACATTATATACGGGGCATACCGGCTGAAAAGTTGCAGAGTATTACTACAGTGGGGAGGGCCAGCATGAACATGATTTTCATAATCATCATCATGTGTATACAAATAATAATCATCATATTACGACACAATATCAAATCCACGCTTCGCTCCCCCCACCCTTTTTTCTTGTCCACTCGAATAAATAGCCTGTGACGGGTCTTCGCTGTCGCCGTCGTACAGACATCCATCCAAGTCTCTCAGTCAGTCAGTCACAATGCTCCACTACACACTACACTAAACTCCCAAAACCTTTACTTACAAATGCACATGCCAGTACAAGGGACACACACACATATTACATGCTACACATGCTCCTATTTGGCACTCCTTCATGCAGACTATACGCTGGTGCCCTGTGCCAAAAAACTAGATGTTTATAATACACACACACCCCAGAGAGCTGTGGGAGCCGACGACGACGACGAAGAGATTTTAGTATGCAGGAGCCTCCTTGGTCATGTTAAAAGCATACGGCTCTACAGCACATGAGCGAAGTATTCCGTCGTCGCATGCCCTCTCATCCTCTTTATTATGACTCCTTATCGTTCAGTTACACATGATTTTATTTCGTCTCATCTTATATATATATATATATATACATTACGTTATATTGCTATTAACGAAAGGTACTTTTCGCCCTGCGGACCACGCGTCACCGTTGTAGTCGTAGATGATGATGCTCTTGTACCACTACTACTGCTACTACGGTACATGGGGATTCATAATGGTAATTTAAATGATATACTCCCCCACTTGAGAATACTACTTCGGACAGGGACGACGGGTCGATTAGAAGCCTCATAGACAGAACTTTGGAACAATTAGGTGGTGGACGTGGTGGACAAACCAAGATATAATGATGGCTTATATAGCTGTTGTTGTAGTAGTGTGTCTGAGCAAAATAAGCAGGAACAGAAGGAGGAGCAGCAGCGTAGCTATATGCAAAAGTCACATTCAAATTCAAGGATTGTCCCTCTCCCCATCACTCAGTCATTCCCAGTCAGGCCATCTTATTAGCTCAACCTCTAGTAGGCGGCTACTTATATGTACGTACCGTAAGGCTTTTGGCCAACTTTTGCCAAACTCACATTCACACACACACACACACACACACATTCACACACACACATTCACACACACACACACACATTCACACAATAAGGCTGTCCGTCACTCAGCCAGCGGACCAAAGTAAATTTTATCCGTCGTAAACAGGCCTGCAATATTCGATGTGGGGAACACAACAAGGCTCTCTGCGAGCAAAGAGCTTTCCCACAAACAACAACAACAACAACAACTCCCAGAGCTTAACCTATTGCATACAATATCTGTTCTAGGAGAGTAGCTAGATTCACAATCCCATTATTATTATTATCATTATCATTCCTATGTCTACGCCCTCCCAGTTGGCCCAACGAACTGAACTGCTCAGAGATTCTGACTAGTTACTGATGCTGCTACAGCGTTTACATGGTTCATAACGGCTTCAACTTGAAAATATATGTCAAAGTTTCCAAAAGAAATCCACACAATTTTAATTACTTATTCCTCCGACTCATTTTGATATTCAGCACGAAATGACACAAGTTTTGGCCTCTCTCTCCCTCTCTCGCGCTCATTCTTAACCGTTCAACTTTCCTACTACTTAAAACTGACCATGTGCGTCATTGCAAAAGTCTTCTTGGCAGTAATCCCGTTGCAGTTGACGGCACCATTGTGTGTGTGTGTGTGTATGTGTGTGCGTCTTTGCAACAATATGGCAAACTCCAAAACCAGACATTCTGACAGCATATCTATATTGCGGGAAGGTGCTGATGACGACGATAGTGGTGGTAAGTGACAACAGCCGAGCTGCAGGGCAACAGTGAAATAGGCCAGAGGCTCGATCTTCTTCCACAATAATCTACGAAATTAGCTCCAAACTTATCCTCAGCCCTTCTTCATCAAGGTAATAGCTATAGCACACATACATCTAGAATACATCCAAAAACATCTCTTGAGCACACCGACATATCCTCTCGCCGTCCTGAATAGCCACACATTTTGTTTAGCATGATTGTTATACTGAGAACAGAGGCACGTCGTGTCGGAGTAGTAGTGTGGGAACAGCTGCAGGTGGAACGTGGGGAATCTGCAGAAAACGGGGAGTCGCAGCCGTGCAGTGTATGTTTGAATGCTAACAAACCACATGTGGCTCCATTTTCATCCAACAAAGCAGGAGAGGGGGTACGGGCACCCTTCCCCACCACTCAATCCTCATAACATCATTGCGCCATGGTGTGTGTGTATTACGTTCCATCATAGTGCATCATAATATGCTATTTTAGTGCGGGGATGAATCCCTGCTGGAAATAAAAACCATTTTCTTCCATTCAACTGTATATATCCATCATTGTAGTGTAGCGGCATGTGCTGCACTCACTGGAGACTGGTGGAAGACAAGGTGACAGTTGGGGGCATAATAATAATTCATCATTGTTACAGTCCATTCAGTCCCAATACACACCTCCACTTTTATCCATTTCCATCCATCCATGTGTCTCCTCCACCGTACGCTCTTCTGTCCTTCTTCTTCTTGGTCTTCGTCAACTTCATCATTTGCCATCTCCAACTCATCACTACGGCGTCGCGCCCCTCTTCATCCCTACGTCATCATCATCATGCCCATCTCCTCTCCTTGTCCTTTCTGGAAAACTTCTCCTACTAGGTCACCGTAGCAACAACACACACACACACACACACACACTCACACGCGTCCACACGCCAGACATCCGCGCGCACACACACACGCACGCAATCACTCAGCACTCCCGAATAGGTCCCACAATCCCACATCCATAACCATACACCCTCACGTATACAAGGCACATCGGGGAACAAGGGACTTTTGCTAAAAGTACATATGCCGAAGCCGCAAGCTAGCAAGTGCGTCGTTAGTCCCGTAGAAACTCATTCCCCTAGCAACGACATTGGTCAAGTACACAACACGGTCGGTCCATGGTGGAACGTGCAATGGGGCTGGTAGTGCATTAGAAGAGGATCCATCCATCCACGGAGACACATCATTGGCCGTCAAAATGGTGCATTAGCCACAGATAAAGTGAGCGGAATGAGTTGGAACTCGGAGAGGCAGGAGCAGCAGTAGCTGTAGCAGTCACCTCTACACAAACTTAATCAGTCGCAGGAAACCCTCTCGAATCCTATGCTTGTACATGCTCATACTTACAAACACACACACACATTCGGCTCATATACATCCAACTGTTTATGACCAAGACGACTTCGTCCTACCTCTCACAAACATCGTATGGTAATACAGGCCTGATTTTCTAGGGAAATACGCATATGCTCGACATAGACACACACACACACACAATGCTATTGTACACTGTCAATGCTATACATTGTCAATGTGGAGGTACTGCATATATAACTTAAGCCATACCGTCACATTCTTGGCTCCTATACCACCACTGTCGCCGTAGACAGTGGGAGCAAGAGCAGCAGCAGCAGGAGGCTGAAAATAACCTCAAATAATTTTTAAAACCTGTCTCCATTACTCCGTTTCGAGGTGATGGGAGGACGGCGACAGGAGGTGGACATGGCCGGAGCGTGTAGAAAGTAGTCGAATATATATAAATAAATCCATATAAACCATCATAGTGGTTAAGCCAAGCTGTCTATGTGGAATAGGATACAGTGATGGCTGACCGTCAGAAAAAATTTAATCGTTCCCCAATTGCCATTATATTATTGTACTATAGTACAGTACAAGCTCATAGTGTGTGTGTGTGTATGCAAGCCTACACAACCTCCTTCCACTCACCGTCCGCGTCCCAGTCAGTCAGTGAGGAAAATTTCTGAAGGCCACTCAATAAGCGGCAGAATATACCAACACTACTACTCCCTGTCATCCCTATTATAAGAGTATTTGGTATATCTCAGAATCCCTATATGAATTCACGGCCATATTATTAGTCACTCACGCTTGTAAAGTCACCAAAAGATTCCAATAATAGTTTCTTAGTCTCACTAAAGTGGTAGTCGTAGCACTAGTGCATGATCATGGCATTGCCGGCCCAACTTACACATTGGCCAATAAATACATGTCGTACGCATACAGGCCCGCACCTTACATAAAAACACATATAAAACTACCGCCGGGTGGACGGGGATATGAAGTGGCTTCGATAAATGAAGAGTTTAATATAAATAAAAGGGGAGTGAGAGAGAGAGAGAGAGACGAGGAGAGACAGACAGATAGTGAGTGAGAGGGAGATGGAACGTGCAAATGGGAGAGATTGCTCAAGCACACATCTACTATGTATGAATTTTCGAGATAATTGCACACCTCTCATCCTGTCGTGTACAAACCGTATATATGAAGGCGAATGCTACTACCACCGACCACTGACTACTGCAGCCGCTAGTGTTAGGAACCTCTGACGTCCAAGACAACTTGGTCAGTCAGCCTCATCGTCAACATAGGCATCAGCTATAGGACCACTTTATAGTCAGATAGAACTCTGTGTCCACACACATAGCCCCACACACACACACACACGCACACATTTACAGGAGTCAGGGTCATGCACGGTCCGCCCAACTTTGGGCGATGTGCAGAAGAGTAACAATCGAGTTAGCACTTATGGGACGAGTGACTAGTAGGAGCGTGTGTGCATTTCTCCCAACGTGTGTGTGTGCACGCAGCTAATTCTAATTCTTTGGCGTATTCGAATCCCTAACATAATGATTCCAGTTCATGATCTCCTCCACTACTGGACTTTCCAAAACAAAAAAAACACACTTGGTTCTGCAACACTATCAAATGAAAATTTGAGCCAGCCTTTCCACTCGCTCACAGTCAGTCAGGCTCACTGCATGCAGGCGTGATGCACACATGAGCTCGGCTCTGACTGGGATATCTCATACAGTAACCCTTCATTTCTTCATTCTTTGGCTACGTGAACTGTGATTGTGACGTTGTTGGTGGTGGCAGGAGAGGAGTATAGTAGAAGCAGTGGAGCTATGCGTCGAGGACTTTCATTTCAATGACGCAACGGATCCACCACGACCGCAACAACAACGACAACACCAGCCTTTATCTTATATTTAATTATTGTTGTTACGCCGTCATGGACAGCCAGAGTCATCTTTTCTTACATTTTCTAAAGGCAAAAGGGAAAATTCACTGATCAACAATCCTGATTGACTCATGCTAACTCCTATCTTGCAACATACACAGCAGCATGCACACAATCCTGAAATGACATACACACACGGACACACACATACATACATACATACGTACAGGCATAACCACACAGCTGTACACCTGCCCAGCTCTCCACCCTCCCTCAGTATGAGCCGGCCCACTGTACCGTGTGTGTGCTCCTGCATATCCCCTCGCACGCCACTAATTTCAGGGGAGTACAATGAGGACACGAAAATTTTCCATGTCAATTCCTATTGCATTGCAAAGGATTGCTCCAGCCCTCCGTATATGCTGTAGTGTATACAGCACCACCACCAGTCCCAGCAACACCACCAACAACAACAACAGCTGTTCCGCCATACTCAACCCCCCATAACGATAACTATATAGACGACTCATGAGATAAACCAGGTGAATCGCTTCCTTCAGCAGAGATTATTATTATAGGTGTTGTACAGGGCCATTACTACTGTTCAAGTCTCTAAGCGGTCCAATGCTCCTCTGCAAAATCCCCCACCGAATTCCGCCCCATTAACACACACGGACACACACACACCGCGTCAGTTCTTCCGTGTAATATGTCATGGGGGAAGCCACCATTATGGCCAATATCCCGTCCACTCCTGGGTGAGACGGCACATTGTCTGCCGCGCTCAAATCATGCACACCCTCTCTCAGTTAACCACTTCATCTCCCGCCCCGTTACTCACCCCCCACTACAACTGCTGCACATGCACTTCCGCCCTAAAAGTCATGCTAAAACTCTGGCTAACTCCGAGCCATTTCCACCAATAACCCTCCCATTATCCTCATTCAGGATTTGCTCACGCACTGTAAGCGCAGGAGTAGCAGTACCAGTAGTAAATCCCTGTCAACTTCCTCAACCCTTCCAATGAAATTCGCAGTGAGCCCGTATACACAGTAAGTGCCCGCGTAAAACCCTATGATAATAATGTTTTGCCCCAGTACTGCTGTATACGGAACCACTATGTAGTAGCAGCATAGCAGTGAGAGGAGTTCGCGGGAAATAATCAGGCTGAAAAACTGTCACTTAGAATAATGTCTTTAGCCCATTTAACCGGTCACGGCACATAAGTTCCGTTCCTTCCTCTTCAGCCAGTTCGTCCGTACGCGCGCCAGTGAGTGAGCTCCTTCATCAAATATATGCCTACCCCACGCTGTGCAATGGAGTTCCTCTGCAAATTCCCCACAATATCCCTCCATGATTTAACCATCCACAATATACGAGAGCGAAGTGGCCGAAGAGGAGGATTTTACAATAATTACTGGCACCATTCCGCCACGTGGAACGACATCTCTCCCTCTAATCATCTCATTAACATGCGGACAGGAATAATCGTGGCAATGTAATAAAAGAGCCACGATACTAAACTCCTTAGCCATTTCCCCCTA
>WJFA01003684.1:0-12261 GCA_009870155.1 Pseudobourletiella spinata | reverse complement strand
AAGCGATCTCAATAGAAACGTTCGATCCTCTCGGAGGATACGGTAAAATTACTCGGGGTAGGTGACTACTTTTACCAAAATTAAAAAACCCATCTATGAAACAATTTTGATTTTTGCATTTTAGGTATTGAGAACTTAAAAAGTTAATTACTGAATGAAATTTCGTAAAATTTTGACGGAAAGGATTTTACACAAAACGGGACGGGTTTTATACAATTTTTTGGGCTATGAACAGGTCATCTACAATATGCATTTTGGAGGGATTATGACAAAATATTCAAATTTTTCCCCTTTAGGGCATGTCCACAACACCCTACATCGAGCTTAAACAAAGTCTCGGGTGTACATAAGCAAGCGCTTGGAATATGCATTTTCATAGAAATCCGGTCCCTAGTTATCAGCAACGAGACTATTTTAGGATATTAACCACAACATTAGGGTAAGGCTTGCATTGGTGGGGTTGAATTTTCTGTGTGGTGCACTCGGGGCTGTTTAGCGCAGTGGAGTAGGTTACTCACCTTGCAGAGAAGATCATAAATTTCTACCTTATTCGTCTTCTAAACTGCACCGAACAGTTTGCAACTGCGACATTTTTACGCAGTGATTAGTTCACACATCTCGCTATGGTGTCGATTTTCGAGTTCACGTGCATCAAAAAGTACTGCACCAGGCCTGAAGCGCCGTCTCAAGATCTCTCAAATGCGCTATCACACTTGCGTCTGTGCCAAGGAGTTTAGCAGTAGTAGGCCAAAATGGGCAAAAACTTTGCAAAGAGTTGAATATAGACTGGGAATCATCTGAGAGTATTTTACCACGGAATTGAGGATGTTTGTTTTGCTTTTTCAAAAATCACTCCAACGGCAAAACTGGGTCGGGTCATAGGATATCCTTTGAGGACCTTGCGAGGCCCTGTGTCGGCACGCATGTGCCACCTATGAGCAGCAGGGGGATGCTGCCGCTGGAGCATCCGTACCCATCGTCTTCGTGCTCACAGCCTCACCGGTCAGCCGCAACTTCCAGACTCCTGTTACTTAAGGGACGGAGAGCGGCCGGCAGGACTGACTCTGGGACAGATCTCCTTCACGTGAACGACTACTACTACTCTCTATTCCACACGGATATTTTCCCCTCGGCTGAGGATTAATATTAATTTTTACATGAAAGTTTTATTTATTTATATATTTTGAAGGAGTCTTCAATATCTCGTAGATAGTGACGGGCGGACGGGAATTTATTTTGAGAATAAATTACTTATATTTTCTGTGACCTGCATGCTCGGAAGATATCGCCCCAATTTATTAGGCGCGTTGTAGCTGGACAGTGAACCAGCAACTTATTCAAGGGGTCTAGAGTACCGGGTATCATATTGGGTATTATTTTATGCGTGTGTGTGTTCGTATTGGTAACGGCGGCGGCGTGGGCATTTAGTAATTCCCAACTAATTTATTTCAAACCTGTCCTTCTCTCCCTACAGGCACAGTCATAGTCAGGGGATTGAGGGTCGGGTTTGTTATAACCTCTAGAACGCAGTAATCATTCATTCATGCGCGGGTTCATTCATTAATTGCTTCATCGATGTCGCTGTAGCTTTGGACTCAATTAATCATTAACTTTTGTGGAACAAGCTGGTATCTGTTTGACTTAACCAGTAAGCACAAGCTACTAAACCCTCAAGAGAGCTTAAAAATGAAGTCTATCGTGAAAATACCTTGCCGCCATTTTTCACCGCCGCATGTCCTTTTAACTCCATGCGTGTGGCGAATTCGTGTAACCCCCAACCTAGTACCTGAACATACTCGTAGATTTGAAGCAGTAAACCCAAGCTAGATGAAACTAGTATGTAAGCCAGCATATGCAGAAGAGGCGCCATTTTTATTGTGAAAAAGATATTAGATAGGATGAGTTAGCATATCGAATAGGAATCGTGACATGGAACGATGGTACGGCGTGACATTTTGGCGTAGTAAAATACTCAGGGTTTTTTCATAGCAATCTGGAAGGGTTTGTGCTCCAAAGTGCTCTATTTTCGAACTCGTCTTACTATATGATCCTACTTCAAATCCCGTATTGTTGTGAAGATGTAATATTAAACTTTAAAACTTATGTCCGGCTAAAACAGAAATTTTAATTTGCGTAAAATTCAATTTCCGACAAATACTATAATTTGAAACTTAAGTTCAAATTTCTGTCCGCCTAAATCAAACTTTAATCGATAATGATTTGCACCATACAGAATCTGCAAGCACCCCATAAAATGGCGGCGGGAAAAGTCATCAAATTTGAATTTTCAGCAGTCCGTCCGTCGTATGGCTCATATATGTGATTCCAATACACACGGGGGTATACAGGGGGCGGGTGAAAATTCTATTTAGTGATTCTTCCCGCCGCCGTTGTAGGGGCACCATATAGAAAATGATGCACCATCTAGTATCTACAATCCACCCATAAAATGGCGGCGGGAAAAATCACTAAATTGAATTTTCAACCGCTCCTCATACACCCCCGTGTATAGTGGAATCACATATAAGCCATACGACGGACTGGTGAAAATTCAAATTTGGTGATTTGAATTTGTGCTAGGGTGACATGTACATTCCTCCCTTTGTAAGTACCGGCTGCAATGCGAAGAATTAACAGCAGTAATAAATTATCACCCGCCTACGACTTTGTAGAGATTAAAATAAATGTTTTCACTCTCAATCTTTTCCTGTCAATCACACCCTTCGGTCTGCCAATATATTCATACAGCATCCTCTAAAAGAATGTCAACAATGATGACACAGCATCCATGACATCATCCGGGGTCAGCAGTTGATCATTCGAGTGGATGCGGTTTGTTACAGTTTTAGCTAGAACTTTTACGTTTAACACACGCAATAACTCTTTGGCGGCGCTAGTTTCTAAAGATCTCCTCCGAATATGACGTCACAAGTGTTCCTGTTTTCAGCGGTAGTGTCCCTAATTGACTAAAAATTGGCTGATTAAAGCTGTAATTTAAAATCCAACCCTTTAGTGAAAAGGTCATCCAATGACCTCAAATGACCACATCGATTTTGACCTTGAATGTGTCAACACCGTCGAAATAAAATAGCTCAATTCTTTTAGAAGATTCCAAAGATTTCCAAAAGATTGCAAACAAATGAATGGATTGGCATGGTGCAGGGCATGACCATACCAGAGGTGAGCGCCTGCTTCAGGCTCAAGCAGGCCGCCTGCGCCTGCAGGCAATAGCAGGCCAGGCGCGCTAAAGTTATTTCACAGGCACAGGCGGGCTTAAATAGATCCTGTGAACAGCAGGCCAGGCTCAGGCGGACCTGGTTGGTACTGACTTAAAGGCACCTGCAGCCCGCCTGCGGGTTTTGGATTTTAGAAATATCAGATACAGAATGCGTATAATGTCGAGGATTTTAAATTTAAATGCGTTAAATTTTGAATGTACACATTATTTTCACCTCATTGGTAGACATAATAGTCCTAGCTCTATTCGAAAAGGTACACATTGTGACGTTGCTCATACAATGTTTTAGTAGTACATACAATAAACACTCAGCTGCGAACACGTTCGAGTTGACTAATACACATTAATTATTGTATCCGAAAATTACTTTTGTATTAGTACGACTGGTCCAAACAAGAAAAGTTCTTGTAGGACATTTAAGCAAAGGTAATACAAAAATATGTGCATGCCCATCAAAATTAACATTTACAACTTCGAAAAGAATGAAATTTAAGAACGCTGTCTATCTGAATAGCTGGACGAGTTTTATCAGCATTTTTAAAATGATAAATGACGTTGAGATTTTTTACACCCACGTGGCAGGCCGCCTGCAGGCCTGCGCAGGCCAGGCGGGCACAAGAGGTGATCCTTTCACAGGCCGCCCGTGGGCCAAATTTTTGGGCTTCGATGGGCATGCCAGGCGCAGGCACAGGCCCTACAGGCGCAAAAAATTTCCGCAGGTGCACACCTCTGGAGTCTGGACCATACCCACTAGCGCGATGACTTTAGCGTTCAGGTAAATACAAAAACCGCACACATCACTCGATACAGTAACAAAATACCTTCCAAACGTGCCATCTCGTATGACTCTGCGCCGTCGTATTTAGGAGATACAGGCAAGAGAACTCTCCATTTACGCTAATGTTGAAAATCGCTTTATTTTTTTCATGGCACATATCTCAGGAACCAGCGCGCATATCCAGGCTACCATGTCACCAAACGAAATCCCACAGTCTCAGTTTTCAATTGTTAGTAAATTCATTCATCTACGTTAAAGCGTTTGATTGTAGAGCTAAAACAGATGTGACATGGTCGTGGGACACCCTGTATATCTCAACTAATAACTTCCCACCAAACGCACCCCTACAAGATGAAATACTTGTTGTTGCTTCCAATACTTTATGGTCGCCCTCGTTAGTGTGCACGAAGTGCCAGTTTTTCCAACCCTCACACACAGAGGCCACTCGAGATCCTGCTCGACAATAGAAGAAACATCCCTGGTTACCAATAGCTGTACCTCCATTCCGCACACATAGAGAGCGCCCGATTTGAGGAGTTGCACAATGTGGAACTTCATACATTACACGGACACATGCCGAATAAGCTCTCCTCCATGATCATCCAATCTTTCACTCTAAAAGGCGGCAAAATAAATTCCTAGTATTCAGAAAAATTTTCAGCCCAAAACAGTGAAATAAAGCAATAACCAAATACTAAAATGGCATCACACCAATATCATTTAAGAGAGTGAGCCGTGGCCTTATCACTTATTTGAATTGGGCCCTCTTCCACAACAGAAAGTCGGAGCGGCCCAGAGCAGTCAGGAAATGCAGGGTAATGGTAGAGTGAGTCCATGCAGATAAGCTGAATAGTTACGAGCTCAATAAAGGAGGAATGGTCGGCAGTTGTCCTTAACCCGGACATTGTGGTTGTAATGGCCATGCATACTATAAGTGCATCTCGCATGGGCTCGGCTTCAACGTATTGATTTACGTTGTCGGAATCCTTATCTCATCCTACTTTGCTTGTTCTTAATTACGGCATGTTAGACCCTATCCGGACCCCCGTTTCGTTCCATTCAAGGCGGACAAAATTGACTAGCCCCATCATTCCTCTCAGTCAGTACTGCGGACGGCCACAAACACAACCGCCAAAGCATTACTCCACCACCATTCTAGCATGCTACAACTGTTTAACGGTCACTGTCACTGGGTCATTCCACTCTGGATTAAGTTCGTAAATGATCCCATCTGGCGGCTATTCTCCTCTCCCACTACCATAATGCTACAGATGCAATCCCTACCCTAATGTCCGCCGCCATTTGCATATGAGTTCCCACCAAATCCTAAAATCCAGTTCAAAATACATGCACACACAAACACACCCCCACGACAAATACCCACAGTGCTGCTGAAACCCATTTGCGTTTTCCATGGCAGCTCAATGTCATCCCCCACAAGTTGCATCATGCATACCATCCATCATCCATCCTCGTATCCCCTGGCGTTTTACTCCGCTCAACGTCGGAGGATCCCCCATGTTCAGTGTCATCCATTCCGTCTCATCTTCCCGTGCAAGGATTATGATGGTCCCGGGATGAGGTCATCCACGGAAAATTTCCCACCACCACCTCCATCTCATCCAGCTCATCCGCAATAAATCATCCCAGAATGAACGTATGGCCACCGCTCCTGCCACCACACATGAAATATCCGGATGACCCATATGCGCCCCATATTGCCCAGATTCACCCTGTCTCCATCATCGCCATCATTACCATTAGTACAGCCGCTGATCTTCACGATGAATTTGAACCACTTTCCCAGAAAGAAACTCACGACCCAAAAACTTTCTCCAACCAGGCTGACTGAATTAGTGGGTGAGTTGAGACGTTGAGAGAGAGAGCGGTGAGGGGAAAATTCCATGCTCCTCTAGAACTAGTACACATAAGGGAAATGGCGGGATGGGATGGATCATTCTCGATCCGCATACCGCCAGGACCCTAAATTATTATGTTGTCGTCCCGCACTGCCATTCTCCCAAGTCATTTGTGCCCCGGTGCTTTCCGCCCATTTAAAATTCTTTTGACAATTTAATAATAATCCATCCTCTCCCCGTCCGCAAACACCTACGCATGCCGTCGTTGACGGGCTTCGGCCCTCCTGGTGCAAATAGAAATGTCAATTTTCACAATAGCGCATACAGCGGACGTAGCCCGGAATATTGAAGCCCCCCAAGCCGTATTGACTCGTCAGAC
The DNA here is from genome assembly GCA_009870155.1 of Pseudobourletiella spinata. Classification (NCBI taxonomy): domain Eukaryota; kingdom Metazoa; phylum Arthropoda; class Collembola; order Symphypleona; family Bourletiellidae; genus Pseudobourletiella; species Pseudobourletiella spinata. Next base: position 6,007 of record WJFA01003684.1, on the reverse strand, counting down.
CTTTTCCCTCGCAGATGAGGATCCCAGGCAGATGCCGTAGCAACAACGAGCATAATATGACTTGAGGAACATAGAGCCCCCCGCGCGGTAGGGTCCGCACTTCCGCTACACATTATTCCATGTTTGTGGGAAGCCCGCATGGAGACCGTGCCATATTAAACCATATATGTCTACTACAGTGGAGCGGCCATCACACACCTACATGTACGATCTTATTAACAAATATTAAGGCACGCTCATACGTACATAATCGCAGTACTCACCACACGCACTCACGAGCTACGTCCTGACCGAGCTCGACATTTTCCCGTCATACCCCGCATGAATACCGAACTGCGAAGGGAGGAAATTAATTTCCACAGCAGAGAGTCAATCCATTGACTCCTTCCGCACTACTCAAAGGTACGGGACACAATTGAGAGCGTAATGGCTTTCCTATCCACAGTCGTCGTCCGCGTCCCGACCTCAAAGCAGACCCTCGAGTCTCCGACTCACAAAGCCCTCACAAATCCAAGCCTCCACTTGCTTATCTCTACGACTATGAACGCTCAAGCCTCTTTTTCCAAAGGCAGATAGATAGATAGATCTCCGTCTCTGATGATGATGATGATGACGACGACGACGTCCTCGTTCGAAGGAGGAAAACACTAACAGAAGATTTTTCATTAAATTCGACAACAAGGCTCATAATCGGAGCCAATAATGTTCCTCCCTGTTGTCCCTGGCGGAAACTAACTCCTGTGGATCAAAATCATAGACTACTACTACTTACTGGGATGACAGAAGCTAGCGGACTACTATACTGTTGACAACAGCATGTACTGTGTGTGCGTTTGTGTGTGTGTATGTGTTTGTGTGTGTGTGTTTGTGTGTGTGTATGTGTTTGTGTGTGTATTTGGTCTGGGAGCGCATGGGCCGTGTGCTCTCGCAGTCAAACTCATATGCTTTCTCTCCCTCTTTCTCCTTGCCTCCGCCTTCGCTTAGCTCGGCGAGTCAGTCAGACCACAACAAGCCTCGCTGCCAGCACTCTTTGCCGCCGTGCTCCGTATTCCCTGTGTAATTTGAGTGGGCGAGAGCTCGAGGAGCGGAGAAGCTCGTGGTTACTATTATTATTATTACTATTTAACTCGTTCGTTCCTTACCACCTGAAATCCTCACTATTCTTTGAGCTCCTATTCCAAGTTAAGCCTACATAGTTGTAGTAGTAGTAGTCTGTGCTCTACACCTTGTCTGTGTCTCATCATCATCAAGATCATCAGATCCACTCAGAATCACCGGCGCTTTCATCCTCATCATCATCATCATCATCAACAACGACAACAACATCATCTTCTGTGCTTCATATTTAGTGGAGAGCATTCCGTGACTAAGAAATTAGCTATTATTGGGTAAGTTGTTTACTCTACCGCAGAAGCGTAATGGCCCTAACACAAACACACACACACACACAGTATGAAATGAGCTCTGAGAATTTAACGCCCGCTCATCATCACTACCACTCTCCTCTCGCTCCCCAAATAGTTTTATAGCCATATTTTTATGGCCCACATCACCACGGCTATTACTACTACGACTACTACTGCTACTACTAGGACTACCACCACTAATACTATTACTCCTCTTTCTACAAAGTTCCATCCATATTCTAATCAGTTCCAACATGGTCATAAAATAGAGGAGGCGATATTTTTACTCTCAGGATCTCATCCCCGCCGCTAGCATCACCACCACTACTACCACCATCATCATCATCACCACCAACACCACCACCACATAGCCCACCACCACGGCCGCCACTACTCATAGCCCTCCTCCGCCCATTCTTTGCAGGCAGGTTGAAGAGAGAAACTCTTGGCCGCGGCCGGGCCATAAAGGTAAATGTGTCGAATGTTACCATTAATAATATTGGAAATGGGTGGATGGAAAGGATAGGAAAAGGGGACGGGGGAGTGTGGGGCGGGGGGTGAGTCAATGGGGAACAAATTGGAGATATGTTTTCATGTAGTACACATGTAGTACCCTGTGAGAGTGAGATCCAAAGAGATCCATTGCATGAATGAGCCCGGGGTTATGGGTTCAACATTTTTCCATACTTGTACCTTTCAACCTACCTGGTCCCGTAGGTATGTGCGACCTTGGCGGGAGGTATAGTGGGAATGGATCTATAGTCGTAATGCTGGTTGTAGTGGCGGCGGAGGTGAAGGCGGGGTGGATTTTAATTAAAACGTTCAGACCGAAGGCAGAGAGAGAGAGAGCTTCACGACTTTTGATGTGGTCCCGGAATGAGTTGAGGACTATGGGAAGGGTTAGGGATGGGGGGTAATTAAAACCATTTTCTTCGGTTCGGAGAGAATTAGAGTTTTTTCCCATTTGCATTGTCCATATTGCAATGCAGAAGAATGGAAGGGCAGGGCATGAAATATTGGGAAGCTAATGGAGATGATCGATGCTTATTGGGTATTGTGCAAGCAATGCATTGTGGGGGAATCCGTTGTTCATGTTGTGTGTGTGTGTGTAGTGGTATGACTGTGTTTGTGTGATTGCTTGTGGGACGGTAACACTGTGAATGTGACTCCTTGTGTGCTTATGAAACGAACGACTGTGTTCCTCCGGGTGCGTCTATAACTGCGGGTTGATGAATGTGTGATTTGGTCTATGATTGATGTGTGTGTGACTTTGTGTGATCTGGTATTTGCGTATGTGCGAGTGTGACCTGGTGTTTGTGTGACTCTGTGCAATCTGGTATTTGTGAGTGTGTGTGTGTGTGCCTGTGATCTGGTATTTGCGTGTGTGCGAGTGTGACCTGGTGTTTGTGTGACTCTGTGCAATCTGGTATTTGTGAGTATGTGTGTGCTTATGTGATCTGGTATTGGTGTCTGTATGACCTTGTGTGATTTGGTGCGTGTGTGTGTGCAAGGGAGGTTTGTTGTATGGGTGAGTGTGTGTGTGTTTTGGTGGGTGTGTGCTTTTATGTACTTGTGATTTTCTACGTATGTACGTACTGTGTGTACTCCATGCATTATTATGTGTGGAAGTGACGTGGTAAGTTTGCATAAGTCAACACGGCCGGGATTTTGGCTATCGTTCAATGCCCAACCCAAATACGTACATGCCTACACACAGACACACACACATACACAGACACACACACACACACACACACACACAATACACACACACACACACACACACACACACACACACACACACACACACATACACACACTATTACACCGAGGCATAAGGCACGACAGAAAATTCCCATACTTATATATACATGCATACATGTACATGTATGAAGTGAAAATAAAATGATTTACTGAGGTCCAAAGAATCAGTTTCAGTGGGAGGTTCGGAGTTTCTCAAGGGAAAAGCCAGCGCGGGGTCCTTTTCCACAGACGGAACAGAATGAGAGCTAAAGTCATAGAGCAGACATGCACACACACACACACACACACTCATCTGAGAGCGTGAGTGAGAGTGTGTTTCCTCTCATGGGGGTGCAACCACTCGAGGACTTTCTCCTTCTGACTCAAGTTATTATTTTCTTTTACTGTTTTCTCCTGACAGAGCAAACAGGCCTTGGCACACATACACACACACACACAAACACACACGCCAGCATACATACATATGCACACTTCACACTCCTCACTTTTCACTCTCCGTCTCCCTCTCGCCTTTATAAACTGTTCCAACAGTTGGAGAGTGTGACTAGTCTACTCCGATAGAGACATGGATGGAAGGGAACCAATTTTTTTCCACCGTAAAGTTTCTCCTCCAAATTTCCATCACCACCGCCACCACCACCACCCGTCACTACTACTCCCGAAAACAAGGTTGCATTCATCTCGAAACCACCTATAAGTTGAATTTTTCCCACACACAGCTTGAATCCATAGTAGTAGGGACATTTGGTCCATATTAAATTCCATTGTTGATCCGCCAGGAGCGGCTCCGGATCCAATATATTGGCCTGGCTACACACACATCTACACACTGACTTTCATGTTGGCTATAAATTCGGCGGCTCCGTCTGTAAACAAGGACGCGGGTATGCGGGTAGGTTCCAATAGAGTGTTTGGTGAAGCCCTACGAGATCACATCCTCCGACACAGTCCGTCCACCTCCTGACATTTCCGAAGGGACAATTATAATTGAAGGTCACGGAGTGGGTCATTGGGCTGCTAATAGTAATAATGATAATAATAATCATAATATTTCCTGGACATTTTGGAGGAGGATCCGCCGGCGCGCTCTTGCGCCGGGATTTTTCCTCACATGGGAGTTGAGGAAATGGATGAGAAGGATGAGGACGGACAAGCTGACCAGGGGGACATAATTATGTCCAACCTGGAGCCACTGAGTGATAAATGGGACGGGCCCTTTCCGAGTGACATTTGGCTGGAGGAAATGGGTTCAAACTTTGTCGGATCCAATCCGCTCCGGCTCCCCTTGTCCCCATCACCGCCATCATTCCTCATAGACGTGACTCCGCTCTTGATGGTCAGATGAGGGCTACTGTTGTTGGTGTTTGGTGGTAATGGGCAGGTTGACCTTGAGTCCGTTGCCATGGGCTTGGAGGAGACAGGGTAGTAGTCCTCTGTCAGAGCGGTCCTCTGCACTGCGACCGAAACCGGAAATCCCACAGAGGAGCATAGGAGTCCCAAAACATATTTGACTGGCAAATTCAGCTCGGCCCACACGCGAGGGAAGTGACCACATGAGCTGGAGTTATTTCCGTGTGGACAACAGTGGCTTTGTTATCTCGTAAAAACTTGACAGATGGGCATGCGGGGAACAAAGGGATGACCCCAAACTGGTCATGGCCATGTCCAGCAAGCAGAGGCAGTAGCAGCAGCCAATTAGGATGAGAGAAAGTTGAAACCGCACACTCTCTACCCCTCCCTCATCCCGCTGCGGGGGACGTGACGCATGATATGACATGTGTTAATGTGTGTGTTTCTGCTTGCGGTAGAGTTGAAACCGGGATGCTCACTGACCCGTCATCAAAGACAATAATTTCCAACCGTGTCCATCCCAGAACATGGTCATGTACATATCTATATCACATGTCATATACATATCTGTCAGTTCATTATGGTCACTCTGTGATTCCGGACATTTCGAAGGAAACTCAACTGAGTGAATGGGTTTGTTCAGTGGAATTGTTTTTATTGGGAAAATTAGTGAGCTATGGCACGGTCTCCTTTGTGGTTCCTTTGTGGGGGGTGGTGGCAGGTTATGACCTTGGGGATGCACTCAGAGCATTGAGTCATGACTTGCTATAGAGACGAACGAAAGAACTCTTTAAGTCATCTCCAACTCGGTTGAGTGAGGATCATGGTCGATTCCTGAGGCTGACCCAGGGTTGGGACAACTTCAAAGGTACGGACGGATGGATATTTCCCTGGTGACTGTGACTGATTCTCCGCGAAAAGAACGGAGCACTCCATGGCACAAGCGGATCTCGCGAGAATTCACCTTGGATTTCAAAGGGTTATACTCTGTTATACATCTGCCGAGGGCGGATGTCTTCTGAACATTTCCTCACCCCGCATCATCACTGCCAGCCCGCATGCTGAGCCAATTCTCATCGCACCCTAGGCTACCAGGTGGGCTGGCTCACGTGGAGCTTTCCATTGGGGCGTCCACGTGTGGTCACGCTAAAAAACAAGTTGCTTGAATTCTCATGGTAGGGAAGTTTTCCACTTTCGAGTTTATTTTTTTGTATTTTTTGTAAAGTGTGAAATAGCTGGAGACTAGGTGCTGATACCCTTGCGCACATCCTACGATTAATTAGCAACTCTCCTGGTCTTACCCACGCATCCCTTGCACCCACCAAACCCCACCAACATCTCACCAAAACCCCACTAATATCTCACCTAAACCCCACCTAAACCCCACCTAAACCCCACCAAAACTCCAAAACCCCACCAAACCCCCACCAAACCCCCACCAAACCCCCACCAAACCCCCACCAAACCCCCACCAAACCCCCACCAAA
>WJFA01003683.1:0-12261 GCA_009870155.1 Pseudobourletiella spinata | reverse complement strand
ACCTTGTAAGTGTCTCCAAAAGAATGTGGAATTAAACGTTAAACATTTTTAATTGCGGCACAAGCGTAAATATCCTACCCATGTTGTCGTGCTTCTCATATTGCACAAGTTCGAGTTCAACAAAATGTTGAGAATAAATATCCTGTGCAGACTTGGACGTCGGTCATTATCAATTCTGGTCGTCGCGTACCCAACGGTTGCCAGCCATTTGAATTGCTGAGATAATCTTGGTCGCATTAACTGTCCAAATCTTCTATTACACTCCTCCGGAGGATACGTCTCTTGAATGTGCCGCACGTCCTCCGCACTATAGTGCAAGATTCTATCTTGCGAACAAAGCTTGTGGACAAAGTCCATGGGTAGAAGATGCTGTTCGGAGCAGATTTCGATCAAGTTATTTCTTAGGAACTCGGGATACCTGTCGTTATCCCAACCGTAGAAGCAAAACACATTTAACAAGTAGTTGATGCAGTTTTCTTTAACAACACCTTCATGCGGAAGATTCAGCGTACCAATCAGGCACTTGATTGTGTTTTGAACACTCACAGAATTTTTGGCTTTGTCAATTGTGATGAGAGAGAAGCGTTCGAGGAGGACAAGCGCTCCCATCGTCAAGGAACAGGACTCGGATGCACCGTTTAGCATGGAGTGAACAAGTTTAACGTGAATAATATTCACTTCCCCAGGTAAATGATTGATTAGTATCTGCAGGACTATTAATGCGCTTTCTCCAGTTCGCTCCCTCTTAATTTTCTGAATTGACTGCTCACAAACTGCTCGTAAAGTTTGATTGTAGGAGGTGGGCACGTCACTTCGGATTTCCTGATCTGCGAAATCATTGAAGCTTTTTTTGAGGTACTGAATGTATTCCCTCAGCTCATACTGAAGCTGTTCAGTGTATCCGCCACAGGAGAAGTCGATACACGATGCAGCAATTAACATTGCCAACGGATAGCCCTCTAAGAATTTGGCCAATTCGTATAGAGTTCCGCCTGTATTCGCTCGAACATCTCTTCATCTTCGTCCAAATGAAAAAACTTGCGGAAGAAGTTCACCGTACAATGGGTACTGAGGTAGCCAATTGGAATTTTGGTTGCGTTCATAACCTTCTGTAATGATCGCGTGGTGAAAATCATCAAAGGGACATTAGTTAGATTCTGTTGCGTTGGCAAGTAGTCCAAAACTCCAATGTCCGTGGGAGTTGACCGGAGAGCCTCTACGCCATGAAATACGAACAACGAAGGTATTCTGTACTCATTGATATGAGAATAAACGGTCATAGCAAGGTTCTTGGAGGTGCAATTTGTTGCATATTTGAGTTTTAATTGTTGGCACAAAGCAGCAAAGCTCGACCTCAGTAGTTCTTGTGAAGCCAACTCTATCCATGCAACGTTCTTGTAAACTTGAGCGTGCTGCTGGACAAATTTTTTAACCAGTTCGGACTTGCCAATCCCTCCAATTCCGACCACTAACAAAATCCGATTCTTCCAGTTTGTTTCCACAGAGATGTCTCGAAGGGCCGAATGCATTTTTTCCAGTTCATCTTGCCGCCCCTCGAAGAGACTAAAAGGATCATCGATGGTACAAAATGTGAGCGAAGCATCATGGCTGCGAACGTTGGTAAAATGATTTTCAATCTTGTGAGCACGCACTCTTTTGGCTATCACTCCTGTAGTTATTTCTGACGTGGGTCTCCTACGGTTACGTTCCATCTTGATTCACAAGCAAAACTGAGCTCCCTGGAATAGCTTACAGTAGGTAATAAAGTAGTAATCAGCTGTTACTCCACGCAGGCGCGGATCCAAACATTTTCTAGGGAGGGAGGCTTCACCTCTAATGGCTAGGGTTGCCAGTCCTCGTTTTTAGCAAGGACTGTCCTTTTTTGAGACACCTTGTCCTTTGTCCCGGAAATTACCAAACTAATGGGAAGATTCCAAAAGATCCACATTTTAAATTCCACCGAATTAACACCTTGGAAATTTAACATGGGATTTCCCATAAGGATTTTCAGCGACCAAGGGTTCCCTTTGGTGATTTTGGAAAAAATCACTTAATCCAAACGAATGCAAATTCGGAAAATTTCTACTTTCCCCTTGATTCATGATGTTTGAGAATGAATTTTCAATGAATAACGTGCTTATTAGCCAAACCTGAATTTTTAAACTTTTACTTTTGATTTTAGTAATAGTGTTGAAGTAGGATGCTCTGTCGATCATGTATAGCCATTAATTTGTGCAAGGGTGACTTGTAAAAAAAAAGTTTTCGCGTAATCCTAATTGCGCAGACGTATTTTTGAATACATCACTCAAAAAGTGCCTCCAACTCTGACATCAGGGAATGACGTCTCTTTCCTAAAAGTAGCACTCAAAAGAATCCCAGATTTCTCTGTTTTTTAGAGTCTAAAAACCTGGTTTTCCTAACATTTGTTGCCAACGCCGAAAAGAGCATTTTCAGAATTTCCGGCAAAAACTGAAGTTTTGAGAACTAAAGAAAGCGATGTTTTGGACCCTGTAGGGAGGGCCATAGCCCCCTGAGCCCCTCTTTTGTCCTCTTCTGACTACACCTTTGCACTGATACTAACACGATCGGAACGAGCCAGACGATGGGGCGACGTTCAGACTCCATATTCAGCCAGGAAACATTTTTGCGCAGTTGATTTAAGCTGATAAGATGAGACAGAATCTGGAGCTCTAGCTCTATAGGATGGGAAGACAACGAGCGCTGAAATGTGTTCCTAGATCCTCGAAAGAAAAATCTATAAATGGTGAGTTCTTCCGCCATAAGTGACCTTGTTAATACTTGATTTTCAAACTATGACCGACGGTAGCTGAAAGCTTTCCACCTGCTTTAAAAAAGCAGGCGTTCAACAGCGAAGTCTTTATTCTGCTCATGTTGTATGTTGTACTCATCTACATATTTTCTGACGAATGCAATCTTTCGATCCACTTTACCACGCACCGAAGGATATTGAAACTTCAGTGACTCTCTTAACCAACCATTCTGTAGGTGGGTCTTATCCTGATCTTCCTGTGGCTGTTCCGACTTCCGACATAAATGTTTATATTAAGAACCGGCCCCGTGCATACACAAGTAAACATCTTTAATTCGCTTATAGTTTCAGCGTATCTCTATGCACTTAAGGACTGTCCGTATATTACGTACAGACTCAGGGGGGATGGGGGTCTGAAATCCCTAAATCTCCGTTAGACTCAATTTGTGACGGAGGATGGGGTGAGGAGGTCGTTTTTGGGCAAAAAGTGCATGCGTAAAATACGGACAGCCCCTTTAATAAGGTCAGTAATCAGTCGAGTGCATGCACAAATCCACACCATCTAAGCGTGAACGAGGACAAGAACCGATTGCATGCAGCACTAGTATGTACTTTGCCACGGATACCCTGTGAGTAAAAGTTTGAATTGCACTGATAAGGATTCGGATTACTGGTAAAGGGCATTAGCATTAGTTTAAAACATTTAGTGGTGAAGGTGAATATGAAGATATGGTTGACCCTTGAATAACTTTGGAGAAAAAAATGATAAATGACATTTACGGGGCTCATTTATGAGCTTACGTGCTTGATGCATCTTTCTACGCTGTCCTTCGCATACGTATTATGCCTTTGATGGAGATACAGCCGGCAATCCCTCTTTCAATTGCAACTGCGTGCATATCACACATCACACCAGTGACCACGGTCCGTTTGCTTGCATGCCTTTAGCCTCGACAACTTCCTGTACCAAAAGAGCATTCAAAGCGACGGCAGGTGGCCTCCTTATAGGATCACCACCGCTAGCTGTAAACGTGTTCTAACATTGCTAAATGGATAAAGGCAAAAAAAGGCTCTGATGAACGTGGGACAATTTTAAACTTTTTATTTCAATTTTTTTGGGGGACAAGGACAACTTACTGTGAAATTCAGCCACCGAAAGTATACACGAAACATCTAGCTTATAGTTCTATCATGGGTCGTCACAACCACTTCTGTCCGGCATGGAGTAGGTAATACAAAACGTTTGGGAACTTTATCAAATACAGGTTTACGAGATAGTTTTTATCTACAGAACATGTCCCGAGTTTAATCTCTGTGACTTTGGCTGGTGACCCCAGCCGCTCACGACGCCTTACGACATTCATCAAGTTGAACAAACAATGAGCGCAACCTCAGTTCGCATTATAATTTCTGATTTGGTGTGAGTTCTGACATTGGTAAGTAATCGCTATTGATTTCCAAATCATGTCTGAAAACCTACATATTTGCATTGCGGTATTAAAGGTATTTACACCCCCTGTTAATTGAAACAAGTTAGTTCTGTTTAGAGCACCATTAACTAGTACCATATTTAAGTTTATCACTGAAAGCTCCCATTTAAATTTCATTACATAAGACCAACCCTCGCGATAAGCTGTATTTAGTAGCTCATAACTTCACTCCTCAAACTCCAATAAAGTAATACCCTGACCACAATCTTGATACATTCAAGCTTTACAAATGACTGTCTTATGAATGAGTACACAAGTTTGCATCTGTACCGAAAAGACGAAGTTGCAGACGTTAACACAGAGTAATTTCATTTACGGGTTGGTAGTGGTGTAACATATTACACTGAAGTTATGCAATCACTTCACGACAACACTCTTCAAGTCAACTTTCTCCAAAAGGTGACGTGGAAAAATACAAAAAATGGAAATCTCCTTACAAACAGCCTTGATTTTAATCACAACTTTTGATTTAAATTAGTACCACACAAATGGATAATATCAGCAGGATATTTTTCAGTGTATGTATATATAAGAAGTAATTCAGCAGGAAATTTAAATAAAGTTACGGAAACTTCAACCGCGTAAGTTGGGGGCGCAAACACTGGACTGCAAGCTCAGACCAGAACCATTAACTTCATTGTAAATCCTCGAAAAGCTCAGATGCCTACCCCATTCACACCATTCAAACTTTTTTCCCCCTGTACACCGAGGCTACTCACATACATACATTTACAAACGTCAATATTAATGATAATGATAAATTCCGCATTGAAATCCATTGGAAATACTACAACAGTAAAGGGTGCTTATATTGACAATCACAAGATCCACCCTTACATTTTTACATCACTTCCCAACAGATCGTAGTATCACTGCATCCACAAACTCATCATCAGTACATTCATAGCCGATTTTGAATTAATTTTCATACCCTGACAGCACTTATTACACTACACCGATGATACTATACAAACTTTATTATATTTCCCAAGGTCATTGAGAATATTTGTTAAACAAAAGTTGAATCAATACTTCTAGTATTTTCCTTAACTATGTAAGGTATAATAATTTATTGAAGGTAGTACAGCAGAAAACACTGTAGGGCTGGAACGAAATATAAATTTTGCTACGCGGACAACGTAAACATGAGTAAACGGCGCTTCATGTCAATTCGAGATTTTACCGATTCTCAGAGCATGGCTGAATTAATGCATAACCTTCAAAAAAAAAGAAGGAATTTAATTTTTTTTATTATTTACGCTCTCAGTACTGATACTCTCTAGAGACGTATCGTCCTTCTTTTTAATTCATTTTTTTTGTTGCAGAGGAAATTTGTGCGAGAAAATCTGTCGGTTCCCATTCGTAGTAGTACAACTTACTTCGACCTCACATCATTATTGGCACGAATCACAACAGTAATAATGACAAGAACGACATCGAACCATCACATCTAGTGAGACAGCTTCCACGTTTCGAGCCACACCACTGAAGAAGGGGACATGGAGTACGACTGATACTGATTCAGCATGATCAGAAGAGGTTATCTATCATCTTGTCCACACTGGATTTCCTTCGCCGACTTTGTCGCGGTAAACCATCTTCAGAAGAGGGTATCCAACTGTCTTCATCTCTCGGTTGTTAGCAACGGCGAAACATAAGATCATCTTCCAGCTCCCTTCGACTTCCCAGAGCACCTCATCTCTCTCGCATATTATTTTACATTTAGATGGCTCCAGCTGATCCACTCCGTTTAGCCTGAAAAACAAAGAACAGACAAAGTAAGAACTGCCGCAATAGGGTTAGTGGGATCGGGAGCCTCATCGAAACTATGAATCCAACGCATTAGAAAATCTCCCGGACATATATTAGACGCTTATCCCAAACATATTGCTGTTTTCTGTTTCAACCCAGCAAATCCAAGACAGGGTTTATGTTCTTACCATTAAGAACGAGTCTTGGTTCGATCTGCGTCTTATTTTTACTTTTTGTACAATTGTATAGTAGAGCAAAGTTTGGGAGGCTTTGATCTTGTATTATTACGAGGGGACAAAGTTTTACCACAACCTTAGATCTTCCACCATGGCTTATGATAATGCCACCGCTGTTGCTACGATTCCGCGGCTACATGACATGACATTTCGTGAAACGAAGAGAATACACCAGCCATGATAGTTTTTGCTGGGTGGAGCCTGATTTCTGGTGGTACACAGCTCAAAGTAGAAAAAATGCGAATCAAATGATCAAATGAAAACAAATGCTACGACTACCTTTTACAAAGTTCTCTGTGGGGCAGCAAAGTTGCCCGCAACGGGGGCCATATGCATCCGCATCCTACAAAAGTACAATTATCCTTCGCACCGCGTCAGAGCGTTTCAAAGGCTGGCACAAGCATAGCTATCAATTATGACCGAAGAAATTAAGTATTCTCACAAGAACGAAAGGCCCCGACACGGCCGTGTAGTACAGAAGCATATAAACTCGCGCGTACTATCTTACGGCTTTAACTATCATATAACACTGGAAACTCAAGTGAATTGGAAAAGTTTTCGATAATTTTATGCCCGACCTGGATTCAATCCGCACATATATAGTTCTCCCAACTAACAACTTTTCTACTCAAGATATACGTACTTCTTCACTCGTTAAGTCTCTAGGTCACAATCGTGGATGTAAAACGAGAAAGGTCAAAGTGTACACTTGTTAACGTTACATCTATTTTCACATTGAGAATCGTATATTAAAAGCTACAGGAAAGCGAGGCACTGAATTCCCTTCTCACAACATTTCCCTTCCACTATTAAACCATGGCCGCAAGCAGTCGTATACACTGTCCTCGCCGTGGAGATTCGCCCGTTTTCCATCCATAGGATAAATGAACGAATCACCGCCGTACCTTGAAAATGCGGGAGACTTAAACATAAGTTACAACCGTGACGCATACAAGTTTTAAGCTACAAAAATGCCTAAAACTGTGTGAGTGTAAAACTGGACCAATTCTCTCGACGGATGTAATAATAAAATCAAATTTTCCTAAAGGACAAAACCTTTGTGTGCTAAAAGAATGTAAAGTAAGAACTCATGCCTTTTTGGGGCTGGGCTGGAGATTGATAGATTGCCCTGAGCGTGAGATGTTTGTATCGGATTTTGGATGATTGACGCTGAGCATATTGAGATTGGATCCCAGATGTGTTTCAGGGTCGGAGGGTCGATGATGGTGGTAGCTGTGGTGGTTACTGTGCGCCTTGAGTGAGTAGCTCCGGGCGGATGCCGTGCTGCGGATCGATGTGCTGCTCGCTCTTCTGGACCCCTCTTAATGTGTGAAGAATAAAATCATTTGATTGGTATTCTAATTTTCCTCTCAAATCTCAATTTTCTTATATGACACATTGCACAGGAGTAAACCAAGGTGCATGAAACAGCCGGGCCCCAGCAGCAGCAGCAGCAGCGGCGGCAGTAGCAGCAGCAGTAAGAGCAGAGCAGACAAAGCAAAAGTTTTGAGTCATTCTCATTCTCAAAAAAATGTGTTGTACTGTAAAAGCGACAGTGATTGTGTGTGTCACAGTTTGGCCGTCGCAAATAAGTGGGAAAAGATGGTGATGAATATACTATTATTGTTGGCACAACCATGTATCTGTTTGGTGTGTGACGTTTGTGCAGGTAAGGTGCGGCATAGTATAGTGAGTTGCGAATGGGACAGAAACACTGGGTATATATTTTATATAGAGTAAATAACAATGGTCATGATGGTGGTGGAGTGTGAGTGGGTGGTGGTAATGCATTCCTATATATATAGAGAGAGAGAGGTTGAGTAGCAGATGCACGGAGGCGGAAGGCGTGTTGCTGAAGGCGACAATCAAAGTTCTGGATCCTCCAGAACATCAGATAATGCTCTACGTGGAGACTCGTCACCTGGTCTGGAGTTCGGTGGTGCCAGGAGAGTGGAGGGTCTCCGTGATCCGCCTTGGGAGCTGCGCTGTGATGAGTGCCGTGACGAGATCCCGCGCTCTGCGTCTAAATAAACAGTCCACCTTACAATTTCCCCCAACAACGCTTCCACACCAACTCACAGGGATAAGTGAGTGTACACAAGTCGTCTGTCCGGTCAAATTTCACATATCTACATATTCACCGTCCGCATCCGTATATCATAATCACAAACGGGCACACATGCGCCTCCGTCCATCACCACCACCACCACAATAATAAGTTGCAAAGAAATCCCATTCTAATCAACTCTACAATTCACATTTAAGTACTTTGGCTCTTACATTGCGGCACGGGGTAACTACAAGAGGCTACTACTTACACGCTACAGAGTGTGTGTTTCGGAGTGTGTGTGCGTGTGTATATATATGGTACAACGGTCATGCACTTTTAACGGCAGCCCCATATTTTATGACATCCCCCAAAACTCCTTCCACAACATTATTTTCCATTTAATGAGAACGGGCGGAGCACTATGGGGCTGTTCCGTTGTACACAGTTTACAACTTACTTTGTTACCTTACACTATCTAACTAAAAAAGACAGAGAGAGATACACGCACAAGGTGCTGGGACATTTTAGGATAGAGAAAGAGAGAACTGATGGCGGGTGTAAGAATACCATGGCCTCTACCTTGACGCTTTTCAACGACAATGCACCACATACAGTCATCATCATCATCATCATCATCATCAAAAGTATCCACTTTCTATTCAATCCCTATGGACACGTCGTACTCAGTCAGTCAGCACACTAGCCTGCACCGTCAAATCCCAAGGATAATGATAATAACAATATTGTACATGGGGTCCAACTCGTGGCTACTTTACACAGAGGAGATTCATTTGATGGGCTGCGGGCGGGTGAACGTGAAGGCATTTCCAGATACACATGGAAAATGGAAGCACAGCGAGATAAAAAAAAACTACTCACTCAAAACACCACTAAACTACTTAACCTACATCCGGACTCCAAGAAGCACCACCACCAGAAATGCTCCATCGTATATGCATGACACGGCGAGAAAGAGAACACAGAGAGTGTGCGAGGTGTGGACAGAGAATTACAGTATATATAGTACACAGCGAGAGGTAGCAGAGACGACGGATTGCATTTGCCAACTTTAAGTGTCATTCCACACGGTGGGATTTATGTATGCGGCGGGGCTGGAGGAGAGTGGGCACCGCACATCAAATCCCCTCGTCAGATCAGTCTGTGAGTGAGGGCCGTGTCAAGCCAGGGCCATCGGAACATTACTCACGCCAGGAGTGGAGGCGAATAATAATTTTTTTAGGAGTTTTCCCACTACTGCCCTCAAAGTTCTCCTACCTAATCCTCCCGATGTTTACCCTGGTCATTACGTTGGCAATAATTATAATCAACTTTTACTACCCCCCACTCCCATCGATGATGATGTCGGCCGGGAGAAGGCCTCACCTTTGCACCACCAGCCCAGAAGTAATCCAATAATATTTAACTGGGAACTAATTACGAGGCTAACCATGTAGCTAATGGGATGAAGGGGGCTCCTAATAGATATATTGAAATGCATGTTCCTCACGCTTTTGAAGGAGGGTACCCACTGCAGTGTGACTGCATGATTCCGCCTTTTTACCTCCTCCTCTTCTGTGAGTTTTCTCAGAATCATTTCGCTCCTCTGACATTATCTACGTGGGACTTGAGCTGACGTTCAAACAGACATGAATTACAAGTTGGCCCCTATAGGAAAAAGTTGGCTGCTCCACATTCCGGCGGGCTTTGTAACTATAGGAGGAGGAGTAAACAGGATAAAATCATCCTCATCATCACATACTACTGACTTTCTACTCATTGCAATTTCTTTCATCGTTCCCCCACCGCCACCACCGCATAGCAGAACAATTTGGAGACGGGAAATCAATTACGATGTTATTCTCCCAATAGCTGTAATGATGCTCGGAAAAAGCGCGGCCTATGCCTACGGAACCTGGGCGAGCCATAAGTATACAGTGGGCGGGTGGGCACTAAGTAGGATTCCCAACTCCAGTGCCAATTCCCCCTAGAGTTTTATCCGGTTCCTACTGGTATGTACGGCATAAATGCGCGGGAGATTCAGGAACCACTTGAGTTACCCAACTCTCTTCCCACTTGAACAAAACAAACTTGATTTTTGAACAAGATGACCAACAAGAGTACTCCGCTCTCATCCTCTCCCAGTATTTTCCACCACTACTACAACTGTCTATGACCCTCCGTTGGCTTCTCACATTCATATAGAGAGAGAGAGAAGCTCAAATTCTCCGTCCCTATTGAATCTTTTGAAAACGACTGTTGTGTTCCACTTCCTCCGCGGGAAATTGAGTTCGATTCATAGAATATGGGAGGTGCGAAACCATAGAAAGGCATAAAAGTGTGCGTCCTTCCCAAAAGTAGTGATGGTGCGCACACACACGAGGGAGACATTGTGTGAGGTGCCGTACGGGGAATTGTTATACACGGTCGGAGAATACCGCTCACAATCTCTGATGGCACTATATACTGTATAAGTGGAACAAAATTCTGATGATCATGCCACACTCCTTACCGTGATCCGTGGAGAGGGTGATGGGCGGGGCGAGGTGGGCATTTGCGTAGTGGTGACGTCGGGGTCCGAACCGAGCGCGGGCAAAGATCCTCAGGACCAGGCAGGTTAAGCCGCAGAATAAGGTCATACCGGCACCCACACCGAGAAGTGTTGCCAAATCGCTGCTGAGCAACTGCGTCTCTGCAATCCCAAGAGGACACTCATTTATTATTGTGATTATTAAAAAAAAAATTAATATCAATTCAGCACAGAGATGAAAAATATCAAGAAAGTTCAAAGGGCGATCTTGTTCATAGTCATCAGAGTTTTATGGAACAATGCGGAACTATGAAGTGGGCCATTTTCAAAGGCATTGAGCCGGAAAAAAAGGTTGCATGGAACTCACCGCAGAGCCACTTTATTGGATGGAAATGATGGAAAACTTTAATTCAACATTCTCAACCCTACAACAATCTCATCATCCTTTCAGCGCGAACCCTTGTGCATAATGCGCCGCGGAGGAAACACCAACTTTGGAGGTTGTGTAGTAGTATTGCAGTGGTTAATAGGGCGCGAAAGTGGTTAAACACTACGGTGGCTGGGACAAGCCGGGGGTCGGGCAATCGCAGGGCGGGATGGGGGTTAAAATAGTAAATTTTCGTGGTGGGGAAGCGAGACGGTGGTGGTGCATGTATAAGGGACATGCCAAGGTGGGTCCCTCCATCATTTTGCCAACGGCCCGCTCTGTGCCCTCTCAAACTTTTTCAATAAATCCTTAATGCTCACAGGGAACAAGTGTGTTTTCCCGCTAAAACTTTCTTATCTTCATTCGCCCAGTCAGGGCAGGCTCTTAGGGGGCGGAGTACATGCATCACGAGACATGGCCGTCAAGCCTGTTTACTTCCGCCCATTTACCTCTTGTTCACCCCCAGTTATTCTCCAACAGAGTATTCTTCCCACCGTCTGAATGACACTAGAGTTTTACTCAAGGCTGGCTTTATATCCAGTTAACGACTTTGTCCCCCGAGGCACTTACAATATTAAGACGCACGGGCCCTGTCCAAGGGGAAATTAATATGATGCCCCAAGATGCTTGCTCCATGAATTGCGTGGGTACTCTTGCCTAATTATACAATACTAAAGTATTACATGCACTCGAAGCTACTGGCTTCAATTTGAGACTCCAGTGAGCTGGAGCGATGCAGAAGAAAACACGGTGGATCGACGAGAGAATTCCACGGAACATGTCTCTCTCATGGACAAAACCATTTGTACACACCTTGGGCTGACAGCAACAACAGTGATGCCATGGCATAGACAACGTTTCAAGCCTATGCTAGGCATGACTCCGTACTGGTGGTTATCCAAGGGAAAAAAATACAAAGGAACGACGCAATAATTGTCTCCCCATTCCGCGGATGGACGTAACAGTCCGTGACGAACACGATAAAGTCGTGTCGACCCGTCTGTACCAC
>WJFA01003682.1:0-12262 GCA_009870155.1 Pseudobourletiella spinata | reverse complement strand
ACACACACACACACACACACACACACACACACACACACACACACACACACACTTTCAAAAATCCCCGCGGACACACACACACACACACACTTTCAAAAATCCCCGCAGACACACACCGCCAACTACCCAGGCGGGTGTACTCTCTCACATCTCCACCAAAGCCTATTCTGCCACGAATTTACTCCACTCAACCTCCTTGATTCATTCGATTTTCAATTCTGAAGAGCCTTAATCGTTACTGCACGTCCACACGCTTTCCCATCAGCCCCTTGGTAAATTATAGAGTTTAGCCATTCTCAACTTGATGCTCAGCGTGCGCTCCACTCCATCTAATAAAGTAGAGCTTTGGATTTGAGCATAAGCCACATGGTAACTCCTCACATTGACTCACATCCATCCAGAACCATCCACGGACTGACTGAGAGATGGAGAGAGAGAGAGAGAGAGAGAGAGCCCACCCGCGTGCAGGGCTTCCATGGGAACATAGGCCGTCGTAGTCTGTAAGTATACGGACTACCTGATTCAGTAGTGTAAGACGAGAGAGAGAGAGAGAGAGAGTTGGAGCCGAGCTCTGGGAGAATGAATACGGGACATTATGGCGGTCGTGGAGTGTGAGCCCTCGGAGAGAAAGAACACAAGTAGCTTAGTTACTCTGACTTCCACCATGCTATCCGTTCCGCTTATAAATACCCAGCCTGCTTCCGCTTCTCCATGCATATCTGCCGCTGACTGAGTGAGTTGAGCTCATGCCGACTCATCCGTCCTGCCGTAAAATGAAGATGCACCCCGAGCCTCGGCGTCCCACTCATCTCAGCCGTCATCACGGTCTACTTAGCTTCCCTTACACACTCCGTATGACTGTAGCTAAATGGAGTAAAGTGAGTTCATGACTCTCGCTCCACTCGCATGCTGGGATGGGGAGGCCATCCCGCAATACAATGCCGTCCTACCCATAAAACCAAGCGTAAGTAAACCTAAAGGCATTCTCACACATCCACGCACATGCGCATCCACACGCGTACGTACACATACACGCACCGACACACACATACATGCACACACACACACACACACACACATACACACACACACGCACCTACACACACACATACATACACACGCACCTACACACACACATACACAAACAAACAAACGCAGACATACTCACACAGTTAAATGCACATGTTCACACACATGTTCCTCCGCATCCCTTCAGGAATACAGTGGCACAACAGTGACATCTGAGCAGCTTCCGTTTCCTTGTGTGTGTGTGTATGTGTGTGCATGTGTTCAAAACAGTACATGCTACGGACTAGATTGGATGGAGTAGTTTTACTACTCGTGGATAGCTCCGAAGTTGACTTACTTGAAACTCCAAGTCAAGTCATTGCAATCCCCATGCTACTACACGCCCGCCACTTTCCGAGGAAATTGTACCCGGCTTGGAGTCTATCCATTCAAGACGACGACGACGACGACGACAACGACACTTACGCTATTACTAGACTTGGCAAAGTGTACTACTGTGTGTGTACAGCCATAGCATTCCCAACAACGGAGGGAAATTTGCAAGTAAAAGGGAGAGCGGAGTGAGAGGAATTGGAGACTTGCAAAAATCCCCACTACCGGCAGAGGAGTTGTATGGAGTAGAGGAGAATTAGAAATAGAAAAAAAAGGCGAAGAGATGGTAAAGAAAAACCAACCAGTTTCCCCCCGGCCTTTTCCAATAAAAACTTTTCAAGTGAGAGGCCATTTGAAAATTTTAAAATCTGCCTTTTCCCCGTATGCCTCAAGTGCCTCAAGTTTTCAAGGCTCTCCTCCTCCTCCTCCTCATCCTCCTCCTTCTCCTCCTCTTCTTCCTCCTCCTACTCCTTCCCCGCCTGCTCATATACGCCCCATATTGAGAGGCATGACCTCATTGTTTACAGTAGAATGTCGCGGCTTTGGCGTTATACAGTCTCCACTTGGTGCGCCGTGCCGTGTCCCCGAAAACGAGCCTCCGCCGAAGGTTCCCCGCCTCCTCCCACCAGTTACTCCAACTTGTCCCCGTCCACCACGGCGGCGGCTGCCAAATGTTGGTGGGAGATTATGCATGTTAGTGGGGCAACAGCTCCTGCCTTTGAAATAAACTACCCTCGCCGACGCGGACCATTAGGGACATTACTCATAAAAAATTATCCCAGGGGTAGTCATTAGGACTCTATATACGGCTTGGCGTGGGGGAGATACCGTATGCGAAATCCTCCTCCTTTTCCTTCCTCTTTGCCACCCTCTATGCCGGGCTCCTCCAAAAACTATGCAATACTCCCCGCTGAGAACGGCGCAAACGCGCCACATTATCATCATCATCATCATCATCATCATCATCCTCCGTACGAGCCGAGTATGTATTGAGTATTGAGTCGGGTATATCTATACGCTCCACTCTGTGTGTGCATAGTGGCCCAAGGACTTTCACCTTGAATCTCCCGCCTCTCCCGCCGTGTCCCCCCATTTCCCCTTCATGTATGAAAAGACGAGTTAGTTGACTATTCCGAGAGCGTATGCAAGGGGGAATGGCTGTGGGAATCGTATGTGGACATATTAATGGAAAGTGTTGTACGCCGTTATAGTAGTATTATCCACTCAGCATGATGATGATGGTGATGATGGTAGTGAGACACCTAATAAAACTTTCCTTGCTTCACTGGATCGTTGCTTTAACAAAGATAAATGCATAATGTAAAGTTGGGTTTAGAAAGAAAGGGGGAGACAGGCGGGGGGAGGGGGGAGAGACAGAACTTTCACTCTCTCGCCAAACTTTGTTACTGTCCGACAGAGCGTCTGTCTGTGTGTTTGTGTGTGTGTGTGTGTGTGGGTGAGTGCATGTGCATGTTTACGAGTGCGTTTGCCTGTGCATGTGTTTGTGGGGTGTGGGAAACAGTTGAGTATGTTACAATGTGTACCGCGACGCCCAAAGGACTCGCACACGCACACACACAAACACACATACACACACACACACACACACATACCGCGCACAGCTGTCGCCTCCAAACACTACTGGCTGCGGAGACCCATATGAGTTTCCCCACACCACCGTTGAAATTCAAGTGGGATTTAGGAGCGGGAACTCCTATTCCATTCTGTGCGCTGCGGTGTGCATGTGAGTATGTGACCGGGGCCGAGCCACCTAATTGTGTTGCGTGCTGCACCGCCGATAGAAGATCTACACCGGAATTCCTCCCGCCCGTATCCTCCCCACTCTCAACTACATATCCAATTACACATCTCACAGCTCAGCGGCAAGGTGTGTGTGTGTGTGTGTGTGTCCATACGAGCGTGGGTACAACCGTTGCAGAAGTCCCGCTAATAACATGGGAACGGAGGAACGACGACGACGACGTCGCCACCCGTCAATGTCACACATGCGTCCTCCAATCTCCGCATCTATGGAAATGAGTGATTGGCCAAATGTTAATTTAGCGTGCTCACACTCCCACACTAACATGATTCATCGACCAAAGAAGTGTATACCTCGGAAGTCCTATTTGCCCCCGATGAATGAATCCCCGGTAGATCCCTCAAAAGCATTAGCACTACGCATATCTGTACATACTCCGCACCACCTTAGTCAGTCCAATCATGTAATTTTTAAACTTTTAGCCCGGGAAATGAGATAACAAGCTTGGAGCAAAAGCATTTGGATACCTAACCGGGCATTCTGACCTCACTCTCAGCCCATTGCTCACTCAATTCCCTCTGCTAAATAAGCATAAATCCCGTGGCTGTGTTGAATCTTGTGTGATATTCCGCCGCCGCCACCGCTCCCACCGCCAACCAAGCCGTACAATCCCGAATCCCACCCCGCCTCCTAAGTCTGCTACAGTCAGTCATCACTCGTTGAGTACAAAAAGTCTGGAGATGCGGGGGGGGGGGAGGGTGGGGATGGAGAGGAATATGGAATTTCCGCAGGAGACTCCCACAACTCATCCTCCGGTTATATTCCAGTGTGTGTGTGTGTGTGTGTGTGTGTGTGTGTGTGTACTACAGTCACAGTCAGAGCTACTGTAGTAATATATGCATGCAAATAATATAAATATACGTACACATATCATTATAAACTCTGTCTGGAATGGGAAGGGGTAGGGGGTGGGGAGTGATTCCGAGAGTTCTCTTCGTCTGTGAGATTTCCTGAAAATTTTACTCTCGCCTTTCTTTATGCCTTTCCCCATTAATGCTACTTGAATGGTGAGTGGAGCTGACTGCGGAATTGTTGTTCTTGTTCATGCTGCTCCTGCTGCTCCTGCTCCTATTACTACTCCTCCGCCTCCTACTTCAGCTGCCACTAGGGCTGCTGCTGGAAGAAATAAATGTAAAATCTAGTCAATAATAGTAATGGCTGTATCGTGGCTTCGCTCCAGTCATATTCAAAACCGAGAGAAGCTTTAGGGGCCCAGGTATGCGGAGGACGACGTGGGCCATGTGTGTGTGTGTGTCTGTGTGTGTGTGTGTGTGTGTGTGTGTGTGTGTGTGTGTGTGTGTGCGCGGCATGTGGAGGTAACAGTATCCTTCTCGGTAATATGAGTAGTCACATTAGTTCCATCTACGCATATAGCACGTCATGCATGGCCTGGCACAGCTCTCTCTCTCTCTCTCTCTCTACGTATGTATTCTTCATCACTCCTGTCTATTTTCCTCCTCCATACGCCTTTCATCCCATTGTGACTCCCATTGTGGTGTGGTTCCCGCAGTGGTGGTGCTGCGGATGTCTTCACAACCATACTTGCATCATGGATACCGTCGTCGTGCACTATGCACACCGCACGAAATTCATCCCGTCACTATAGAGAATCGGCGGTGCGAGGGGCGGGGGTAGTCGTGAGACAGTGAGTGAGATCCTGGGAACCAGTTAGTTCAGTCCCATTCATCATTAAACTACTAATTGGCACGCTCCTCCAGTGTAAATAAATCCAGGAGCTAGGACACATGGCGGACATGTGTACAGTGAGAGTGAGGTGGGATTCCGCTCCTCACCTCCCAACTACATGCCAAGATGTGGGGACACAGAGGCTACTATAAAGTAATAATAGTAGGAGCAGCAGTGCTAGCAATAAAGGTACACTAGCAGCAGCAGCAGCAGCAGCAGCAGCAGTACGAATATGGGAAACAATCAAGTGGTCGACAGCTCAGTGAGTGAACTCCTCCAAATGTTCTCCTCCCTGCCCAAGTTTCCTCTCTCGTTGAAACTTATGGGGGGAGCATTAGCCGCCCGTGTACACCCGAATACGGAGGCAATTCTTTCCCAGCCGCATCCTCCACCGCTACTCTAATCAGCTAATTACGGCTTCTCCCTTGCCAAAAGATCCACTCTAAAACAAATTTCTCCTCCACTAGTATTCCGCCAGTACTACTACTACTTCTACTGCTACCCCTTACATCTGTTTCTACTCCGGAGAGTTGGTGATATAAAAATTTTCCCGTTCAAATCACGCCGGAGAATAGACGTGTCACCGGAGGGGGGTGGGGGCCGAGTTCCTAAATCCCTTGGGAGGAAAAAAACCCGGGGAGATAGAGAGGGAGAGAGTGAGAGGAGGAATAAAAGGTATGGGCATATGGTGAGATGTTCGGCTTGAGAGTCGTGGCAGGCCAAATAATACGAGGCCGATGGGGACCCACTGTGCCAGAGCGTCGTATCATCGTCCACGTCAGCCAACAAGTCATATGAAATGGACGGGAAAAGAGCCATGTATAGTGTGAGGCTGTAGGCGAGGCGAGTCTAGCTACTGCATACGTACACATGCGGATGTACATACACGATGGGATGATGACCGGAGGTCGTCCTATGTCCCCCAGCCAATATCATGCTATTAGGGAGAATAAGGCTGACGAAGACGGTCGTAAGAAGCACTGGCTATTGGGATCGGGAAGAGAAAGTGAGAGAGAGAGAGAAAGAGAAAGGGAGAGAAAATCCTTCATATATCCTGCAACAAAGGGCGGAGAAGGAGGTGGTGGGTAAAAAGTTTTGGCGTTTTCATGACCGTCGTCCTCTATTTACGCTTCTCCCGTCCACTTTATGGACCTAAAAGTGTGAAGGAAGAACGTCAGCCAGAGAATGCCACACGGAAGAAAGGGAGAGTGAATGAGGTGAAAGAAAAAACCATGACGTCTGCATGAGGTCCGGTGAGGAGCTGGGAGTAAGGAGCAACAGCGCGGCTTGGTTGGGGAGCTCCACATATTCCTCTAACTCCTTCCCCGCCACTCTCCCGCACTTACTTTCTCTGTATCCCCTTCTCTTTCTCTTTCTCTCTCTCACTTTCTCCGCTGAGGAAATCTTCCAGACGTTCCTTCCCTCTCTTCTCTTTTTTTGCATTCCAAGCTCCCCCTCTCACTCTCTCTCTCTCTTTCTTCCCTTTGCTTTTGCTCTCGCTCTAACTCTCAGCTTCGCATTGGACATTAGGTACGGGAGAAATCTGTGTGTGCGTGTGTGTGTGTGCATGTGTGAAACGTGGAAGTTGGTACCAAACGCCATAAGTAGCTTGTCAAAGGAGAAACTCTGTTATTATTATTTTTCTTCGTCTTTCCTGTCTCTTTCTCCCTTCGAGTTCCCTCTGTGAATCCGGGGCATGACTGAGCGGTGGATATATCTATGTGTGTTGCTAACCGGAAAGCGGGGAATGGAAGAATTTTCGGCCTTTGAGTGTTTGTGTGTGTGTGTGTGTGTGTGTGTGTGTGTGTGTGTGTACGTGTGTGCTGTGTGAAACATTTGAAAAGGGAGCAAGAAAATATTCCACTTTGTTGTATGCAGTCTGAGTACACAGACGATAGCGGGAGAAAGACTGAGACAGAGAGAGAGAGAGAGAAAGAGAAAGTGGGGGAAATTTCAACTTTTCAAAATTAGCCGCACTTTATACGGGTGCATATACGTATCACCCCAAGACATGTATCATATGGCCGGTAAGGGGATACACGGGGTCCTGGGGGATGGTGGTGGTGTGTGGGCTCTTTCCAAACTTTTTTGCATACTTGGGTGTGAGAGTGCGTGCGTGAGTTGGTGTGCTCAACTTCGGTGTGGGGGTGTGTGCCTGTGTGCATGTAATGAGTGCGTCCATGTGTGTGCGTTGACCTCACCGGCATACGGTGGGCTAGAAGAGCTCAAGGGCCACTTTCTTTTTCCTCCCCACATCTCTGTCTCTCGTCAGACGGTGTATATGGTAGTGCCTGCTGGCGGTGTAGCGGGTGGAAGACTTTGGAAATTGAGACAGAGACATATCCCGAGCGGATTTCTCCTGTTCGTATGCGGTATGGGCTGCTGTGAGAGAAAGTTTTGAGTTTAGGAATTTCCAAAGCATCTTCTTCTTCTTCTTCTTCTTGAACACGGGGAAAGTACAACCTGGAGAAAGCGGGCCCCTCAGGGTTGAACATTTAGGAACAATCTCAAAAGGTTATAAAGGACATGCAGGATTTTGAGAAAATTATATCCCATTTAGGTGTGGCCTGTGTGCAAGTGTATACGGAGTCAGTGAAGGGACGGCCTTATAGTAGAGGTAATGGTAATCATTAGGGAAGACAAAGAGGTGAATACAGGGAGAATTATTTTTACACTTCCGCCGCCGCCGCCGATCTCGCATCACCCGAGGACTATTGCGGGGTCAACCGTGCGTGTGCGTATATTTGTTCTGCCACTGTGCGTACGGGCTGGAGAAAGCCCTAATGCGTCCATATACTTTCCCCACATATTATGCATGCAGGGAGGGAAATGAGATATGAAGGCGGCCGGCAGAACATCAACGTTCCCTTGACGCACAGAGATATAGAGAAATAGACAGTGGGATGGATGGGGAAAACTTCTGGGTTGTTTTACAACTCGCACAGGCATTTAGGCCGCATGTGAAAGTTTGTAGTGGGGAGCAGGAGCGGAGGGTGAAAGTGTTCTTTCAAGCAATTAAGTCTCATGTAAAGCAGGAGGTGAGAGCATGAGAGATGCTTTTCCATGGTCCTTGTCCTCAAGGCTCCAAGGTGTTACGTAGAAGGACTCGTGGGGCTCTCACACGTTACAGCGGGAATTCTCACAAATCCCTCCCGTGCCTCAATGGGCAAAGGCTCCGGTGGTGTTGTTAGGATCGGAAATCATGGACGCTGACGACCGGGAGAGTCAAATAATGCGGAGGGCTCGTATTCTCGGAGCTTAGTTTTAGTACAGGGGGCCCAATCCTGGAGCCAAAGTACTTAGCGCGAGGAGCAGCTCAGTAGTTCCAACCAATTTCGTATTAATACCTTCAGGAGCAACTCCATAAGTTCACCCTCTCTCTCTCTCTCAGTTCCCCCTTAAAAACAGTGACCGACTCTGGATTGGTCGGAGCCCCGCCATAAGCGGCCTCTCAAATATTTTAATGAGTTAATATTTTCAAACCGTTTCATTCTCAACTCGCGGGGTGAGTGAGTGAGTGTGTGCATGCCTGTGTGTACGTGGATGTGTGTGCGGGTGCGGGTGTGAGAGTGCTTTTGTGTGACGGTTTTAATCCCTGTGCCTCCAGTAGGTAGGTAGCCCAAATGTACACATTGTACACTGCACTGGCACGACTCCACACGTGTTGGAGTGGCTATTAGGAAAAGAAATAATCATAACTTTGGAAATTAGTGAAACACGCTGATAATCAGTGGAACATTAAAATCTCGGCAGAGTGTAATTTTAATTTGGCCGTGTGGGCCGGAGCTGAACGTTAAGGTTGGCAGTGGTAGTGGTGGTGGTGGGGAGGATGAGGTGGAGGAAATCCGCTGGCAGCCATTACGGTCTCCGAGGCTCTCTGTATAAACTTCCCCTTCCCGCGCGCCCCATCTTGTCCCCCCGCTACTGTTTTTGTACTGCTTATTCCCACTGATTTGTTGACGGGGATGGTAAAAACTATTCCTCTAAATAGTTATATAAACACACACACACACACACACACACACACACACACACATGTACGGCCCATCCAAAAAGGTTCTCTCTGTGATTCACAGAGCCCTCGGGATATTTCCCCACAGCTATCTAATGCTTCCCTTTCATAGGATCATTAACTGGGATGAGTTGAGAGAGAGGATGAGGACTTTTTGTGCATGTGCCTTTGTGGGCCTTTTCCATGGGTGCTCATCTCGCAGTGTATGAGTTTTGGGGAGGAAATAATGAAGAGAAAACTTCTCATCAATAATCTGTGGCAATGAACATTTTCAGACGGCCAAGTTTAATTTCGTATCATTAACCAAGTGCTGGAGGCGCTTCATGCATACTAGCATACCCAAGCACACAGACACAAGCACACACATATATATAACGAAATCAGCTACTTCTCCTCATGCAGAGGAGTAACCCCACGTGACGGTAATGTTGTACACTATATACACAAATGCACCCCACACATATTAAGCTAAATGGTAGCCGTACAGTGAGTGAGGAAAAGAATCCTCCTATGACTCAATCTTTTCCTCCAGTAGTACAGTAGTGTGCCATTATGAGGAGGCGGGTAAAGGGTGGGGTGGAGAGTTAGCGAGGGCCCGAGGTCCCTGTGGCGGTTACTACTGCTTCAACTTCCAACGAGCCTTCAAGGCCATTATTGGGTTGGGAATGTGAAACTTTTCCTCCGATTAGCGGGGTAACGAATCCGAAAAATTCCCTCCCGGACATCCTGTGAGCCAACTCCAGTTTTCATCCCCTTCAGCCACTTTCCAGCTCTTGCTTCCCGCCTTCGCGGCCCGCCGCTTTCCACTCCCTCTCACTCACAGTCACAGTAAAGGGTACAGGATGGGATGGTACACACAGTACAGTGGTAATGAAATACTTTCCCGTGCAACAGTAACCTAAACAACGTGTGAACTACGCAACTTGGGAGAAATCGAGGACGCATACCATGTCATGTTCAGATGTCACCACTACGCGGCTCCCAGAAGCCAGTTCCTACATAAATACGTGCCTCACAATGTGGACAAAGGCAACTTCTTACAAGTGATCTTCAAAGACTCTAGCAAAATTAATCATCTAAATTTATATATAACTTTTGGTTGCAAGCTATGCGTATTCGAGATCTAGATCGTATCTAGATTACCTAAGGTGAAAACGCGAGCAGGACTCGAAATTTTATGTAATAGTGATTTCACGTATTGAAATGTATTCCTTATTTTAATTTGTGGTTTTAAGGGCTGTGGCCGTATCGACTAATACACTAACTAACTAACAATTGTCTCCCAACAATTTATCGTACACTGCACCATACCATTTTCACTTATAATTTCATCTTATTACAAAAGTCATCCTAAGTCCCCCCATGTGGTTCATGGAGTGACCAATGAGGGAGAGGCTGAACGCGCCGAACGTGATAATCCTCCTTACGACCAGCGGGAAGGACGCAATTCCTGCACAATCACAAAACAGTGTCCAACAGACCATATATATGGAGTCTTCTGACGGAGGAGAAAGTTATGCCTGACTCGGCAAAATATTGCCATTGTTCCAAACGATGCTCTTTTTGAGCCGGAATACGGAGGGAGACTACGAGAGAGTTCGGCAACACCTCCTCTCCGCCTTCCACCACAGTGTGGAGCTGTGCGGGGGGTGAACCGTGAAGAGCCATTAGTACAGCCAGGAGCGCTACTGGGAAGTATCTCCAAATCTGTATCTAACAAATGAGTGGGGTTCTTCAGGAAGAACAATAAAAACAACAGAAACAACAGCAGCATATAAGAGAATCTCTTCGGAGTCGCCGTGGATCGAGTCCTCGTACAGGACGGGGGTGAGGAGAAGGCAAAAGTACTGATCCCAGCAGGGGAATGAGTAAATTTGAGGGAACTTATGTGGATGCATATGTATGTATGTATACGCATATGCATGGATGAATCAAAGGAGTATAATATTATAAGTGGAATTAGTCCCCAACTCCAATTCAATATTCGCACGAGCATGAATAGAGTTACAAGGAATTTTTGTTCGGAAACAAAAAGGCTGGATCCCTCCCTCCCTTCATCATCAACACACCATCCCGCCTGCTCCCGCCACAACTCCATTACTCTGAACGGGCCACCTCTGCCACACACCATCCCACAATGTAATTTTCACACTAAAGTTGAAGGGGTCTGGGAAATTTTCACAGCCGGTGGTGTGTCTCTGTGTGGATATCTGCACATGCGGATGCATGCATTTGTGTGCTCAGAACTAACTCTGTCTGTAACACTTTTGAATGGTGCCGCCTGCCTCTAGAGGCATAAGTGTTCCTTCCACGACCCCCCCCCCCCTCAGATTTTTCACGTCATATCCCACAGCCGTTCTATTGATTTCCATTTCCTCCGAACAACAACGGGCAGTTGAATGGGAGCACGGCATCATAGAACTCTCTGTGCGAAGCACCCTCACCCACACTACGTTCCCCACCTACTGCCCCGCAACTCCTACCCGTAAAATGTGGAATACTATTGCACACATTATTATTATTATTATTATTATTATTATTATATCATTATTTTGTTTTGAATTTTTACAGTCGAAAAAGTTTAGAGGATACTCTGGTGCGCACAGACAATTTTTGTTTGCCTTTCGTATTATTATTTTTGTTATGTCTACGATAGCCTCGTGTGCACTGCAGTGCTCGGCGAGGGAAAGAGTGACTTCCAATTGCGCCCCTCGTGGAACAGCCCGGCCCTTCCCGTGTAGTAATGTTGGCGTAACTTTGTAATATGTTGACTCAGCCCAACTCCCTGGCGGCAGACATGGATGCACGGAAATAAATTATTAATATTGTATTTTTATTTTCCCTTTCAGCTTCGGCATATATATATATATATATATATATATATGGAGCGTGATGGGAGGAGTTTATGGGGAGGCCGAAATCCCTCATCAGCATTTTTGTGCGTGCGTGGATGTGGCACAAACTGTTGTGCCTCTGCATGTGTGCGCGTGTTGGGCTGACTCTGTGTGCTTCTTACGCCCGCTGTAGCACACTAAAGGCTAAGCAGAGCTCGTTAAGCGGAGCGGGAATGTATGTGCATAATATTTATTTACCTAGCATGTAGGATTTGGGCGAGACGACGGTTCGGCGGCTCCTGTACAATTTCCAAACTTTCCCCCCAAAAATCATTCACTCCGCTCCTAATACAAACGTTGAGTGGTCATTAGTGACAGATGCGCCAAGTACGAGCTGTCAAAATCCTCCTCGTTCAACTCCTCACTGTATTTGGCTTGACTTAACTCACGGTGAGTAAGTGGGACTGGCTGAGTTTTTGTGTGTTTGGGGTGTGTGTGTGTGTGTGT
>WJFA01003681.1:0-12263 GCA_009870155.1 Pseudobourletiella spinata | reverse complement strand
ATAGTTATGCTAAGGAGTGGATTTTTTGCATTTCAGTGCACTTTTGATTATACATCTGTCTTTGCTAGGTATACACATATCGAAGGTAGCGGAAATCCAATTTTAATCTTTGCTGAAAAAACATTTTTTGCATTTTAACTTATCCGCAGTTTCGCCTTTTTTACCGAATTTAACGCGTTTTCACCCAATTTTGCCCATTTCAGTGCCCAGAACAACAATGTTAGAATGATTTGCTCACTCAAAACGTAAATTTTTGCCAAGAAAATCATGTGCTCAACACTAAGTTGGACTTGGGAGATGGGTGTTAAATAGAAAGGCTACAGATAAGCAATAATTATATCGCAATAATAATAATAATAATAGTGTTCGGTGGCGGAAGCGGTAAGGGCTGTAGTGCAGTGAAGAAGGGTAGCGAGTTCCTGGAGCGTTATCGACGGCGTATGTGCTGATGGGCGGAGGAGCCTGAAGTGATGATTGGACCGGTATCGACCTTGGGTATCGACGGCCTATGCGATGCTGATTGGGGCAGGTTGAATACAACAAAATGAATAGGCGGAAGGCAGAGCGTGTAAGGTGGCAAACTACTAAAAGCTTTATTTTACAGTTAAAAATCAAAAGCACGCAAATACTAAAAAACACACAGGGCTGACGGGCAAGTAGGGAGTGACACACTGGACATAAGCTCAGGTTTGTATTTATAGAGAAGGGCGGACGGGATAGAAACATGGGTCAGTTTTTGTTAGGATGAAACGCGGACAATATTAAACAAAGTAGTCATTATCATAAGCCTATAAGCATATTTCACAGTGAGAGTACGAGTGTCGTACTGAACAAATAGCAATAATAATATCTTATTGCTAATCTATAGGTTTGTTAAATAGCATGGAGCAGAATGAATTAGGATGGGGGAAAGTCAAACAAAGTAGAAAACTGCATGACAAAATTGCAATATCTAACTTTTGTGCCCGCAGAAGTACATAAATCGTTCATATGCATATGAATCCACAATTTTTAAATTTTTAAAAGCGCATTTTCGAAAGGGAAAGAAAATAGATTTTGGTCCTCGCCTTAATAATTATATATTCTTACTAATTAATAATTAATTAAAAAGGCAGTAATGGCACAATACATCGGTTGTTACATACCAACCGTGGGTTTGGAAATAATTAATTATATAATCTGGAAAACATTCATAGTTCATCGTTTACAGCAAAAATATCCCTTCAAAAATGCAGCATACGACGCCCAACACCTTACAGCGAAGAAATAATAGCACACAGGTTCTTTTTCATATCCTAATCTATCATTTTCTAATTTTGATTATGTGGAGTTTATTGCGCCAGTTTCCTATATTATTCCTATATGTATTTCGCATCCAAAATATTGCGATATGAGCATAGCGTATCACATTACTTAAGTTTAGTTCTCATGCACTGCGATTTTCAGCCGTTGCGATTGCTAACTATACTGCGCTACTATGCTTAAGGTCCGCTGCTTCTGAACTCCAAGATCGACACGATGGTATGTGTGGCCGGAGCCGGACCATGGCAGCGTGGAAATAACCGCAGTTAAAAGTTACTTGGAGCACTTCAGCATGCTCGAAACGGGAAGGAATTTCCGATGGTCTCTATTTGGCGAGCATCCGAATTCGTCTGCAATTCGAAAACAAACTTCATGTGTACACCCGCAAGGACGGTCCTATCACAGCCTAATTTTCATAAATCATGGTCACATTTTTTATTGAAAAAACTTTATCACCACGGTGTCCACTTCACGGCCACATGTATACCATTCAGGATCGATAATGCCCCGCGACACTGAATGGATGCGACCGGTCATTCCCCCTCACGGTTACCCAGTGAACTTAACCTAATAGCCTATTAGCATGAACATGAACATTGCATCGATCGCATTACAATTCTAAGCGTACTCTTCCCGGTCCAGATCCAGATCCACGCAAGCGGCCGGAGAGGTACTGATAACTGATGCCCACACACACACACATGCATTCACACCTGGATTCTAGAAATAGGGGCCGGTGGCTGCAAGACAACACAGCATATAGTCCGCCTGGTCAGAATAAGAATTACGAATAGTCATCTTACTCGAGTCGAGCATGCTATTGATCGACGAGAAGAGCAGCCATTGACTGCTAATCAAAAGAAGGTCCATCTAGATTCACTAGATGGTATTGAACATGTTTGCAATACTCTGGAAATGGAAGTCCTGATCGAACGTCGAGAAATTCGATCAAGCAGAATTTCCAGGCATCAGGGAGCGCTTTTTGGCAGCAAAGGCCAAACTTCTGAGCTCTCACTGAGCCGCCAGCCGGCCAGCCAATGGAGCTCCAGCCTCACTGGCTCATGTTGAGGGCTTGTAACTCAGGCAAACCTGAATTTCCGGACCTATGAATTAGCCATTCGTAACCTTCCTAGGGGACCTCTCAATCGAGCATAGTCAGACATTAGTGCTTTATTAACAGTTGGGGGAGTTCCCATGTGAGTCTTACTTCGTGTTGAATCAACCATCTTGAAAAACCAGTACGTTTGGCGTGCCGGTGAGGCTAGCAGAATTTACCACTACAGCGACCTCAAAACCAGTACGTCTCATCACTATACTATACCTAGTTTGTTTGACAAAGTTCCTAGCGTGAGTAAAAAACATAACGGAAATCAATAGCTAATTACTAATTACTGATATTACTTGAGCTTCTAAAAATCTGTGTTGAAGCATACTATGTGTGATCGTGGCGCGTGATGTCCTTACGTTCTTTTAGTACTAGGTTCTTGACTCGTTTGAAGTTCTGCAGTTTACAAAATGCCATTTATTCATGATGAAGGACCGCAGCAGAAAATCATAAAAACGCAAGGGTGTTACGTAAACTTAATGCCCTTGATAAAAAAAAGTAAAAGTATTTTCCGCTTCCTCCGGAGCTGTCATCTTAATGTTCGGTGGAGGAGACCAGTCTTCTGAAGCTTCATTATTGAAAGTATAGGCAGCCTGCCGGCGGGTCCCTTTTGGTACCTCCACCACACATACTTCCTCTGGATTCATAATCGTTGACATCAGCCGTGATCCCATCCCAATAGGTCTGAGGGTTATGACAGGCCAGGAACGGAGTAATTATGACCGTGTTTATATCTGGAAATCAACTCTACAATCCACAATCACAAATACATCATTAAGAAGAGTATGAAAGCCAAATTGCGAGTTCATTTCTGTTTGGCCGAGAATTTAGCCCGGCGCGTAAGGAGAGATTCTTCAGTCCAGTTAACCCGAGATGCTAAAGAAGTTCATGTTCGAGAATACCAGGTATAGTGGCGGGTTTGGAAATACGGTTTTGTTTCAACTGAATGAATACTCAACGCATCAGGATCAGGATTAGCATTCTTAGCTCTTATCTCTTGTATCGATGAAGAATTTAGACTACGACATGGTAGTAATGAGTGATAGTTGGTGATGACACACCGCCCATCGGCTTAACTCCAGTATACTCCTTCTTGGGGCTCACCCATTTCATTTCACTGAGTATATTCAATGCCCTTTATACTTCTTTATGCATAAAAATTAATTTGCTTAGTTATTCACACTCCTCCGCCAAACTGTATCCACTAATCATTGATATTACATAATCTTAGCGCAGCAACTCAGTTTATGATGTTGCCTGATCCCGTCTTAACACATGGTCACTTAACGATAAGTGAATGTTTTTGTAAACATCGACTCAATTTTAATTCGAAAAAGCAGCAAGAAAGGTTCATTCTGGTCTTCTTTTAAACGTCCAGTTCTGAAAAATTGAAGTTTTTATTTCATATGGGGGTTTCATGTTAAGAAAGCCATTAAATTATTTCAATACACACACTGGCAGCAGTTGCGAAAACTGTAGAGCATAGAGACGATACTTGTATTGATTTCTTCTACGTTATACTGCACTACGAAAAAAATTTGGTACTGAAACAGAAACATACTGTTCAACCTACAGTCGCAATCCAAATGTGAACAGAAAGCACTGTCATGACCATTTGCAATATCGAAAAGTTCCATCTTCAAAGGCTACGCCAACGTACTGACTCTTTGTATCCAATGGTCAAGAACGCTCGTGCAGAAAGCTGCAGTAGCCTCAAACCTGTCTCACATCACAAAGTCATTATTCTACTTCTATTGGGCACGTCGTCATGCACCCCCTGCGTCTAGATTCGCGGAAAATTAATTCATTCAGTGAGACTGGCACACACGTTCAATTACTGAGACGTTCGTTCGACATTAGATCGTGATGACTAAAGTAAAGACTGCAGATGGGTTTCCAGTAGTCTGGTAAAAGTACTAGGGTCACAACTGCTGGATGGGAGATATCAAATTTATTCCAACTCATCCTCGACCGCTAAAAACTGCGGTGGCGGACCGGAGAGACCGATGACAGGGCCTGTGCTCTGACTAGATCCGGCAGAACCAACAGGGGCACCAAATGAAGCTTGATGACGAGCGTGTACACTCTACATCAAACCAACGCATATAGTGAATAACTTTTAACTCATTAATTCTCAAATTCATACTTGTAAATATATGGCTAACACTGATAGTTTCCGCCGAGCAACTATAAAATAAACAAACCGCATTCATATATATAGTTTATAGCATATTTAAAAAACCATTACCTGTCCGATCATTGGTAACCTCTGCAACAATAACTGGAAAACTTGCGGTGGCAACGTCCTTTGAAGTATTTGCAACAATTGCTGTGGATATCCATATACAGCAATAGCGGACCCTAAATGTTCGACTGCACCGTCAACGTCTCCTTGTGAAAGAAGTGTCTCACTGAAATGTGATAAGAAAGAATCATTTTGCGACCTCCTCAATTTTGTCACAAAATAACCTAATAATCTCCGATATCTCCAAACGCGAGACTACTTTCTGCATCCCAATTACAATAGAACATATAACCAGTCAAATTACTACGTAACAACAATGATGGTGGAAACTACTGCTTTCAAAAGACTTAAAAACATTTCGAACCCATTCAGATAAAATTCAAAGACTGAGGCTCACTTAACTGTTTCTAGTCACTAACACAATGTAAAATGAAAATTAACTTGTCTCGCGTCATACAAGACTAGCAAGCTTAAAATGCTTACCCAAGTTGCACTTCTGACAAGAAAAACTTCTGCACAGATTCTTGATCTCTTAAATCTGGGATTTTAGTTCCTGCTGACTTCGCCAGTCTTTTTTGCTTCCGCTCTAAAACACAAGACTTATTACTTGAGAAAACACAAAGGTTCCATCGGTCAAAAATCTTTACTTGAAAACATAGCACGTGGTTGTCTGATACAACAGAAACTGACGCAAGACACCGTCCTAGTCCCACGTTTCATCTCTCTCTCGATTCTCATGTATCTTTACTACAAAAATTTTCAAAAATAATTGCACTTACTTTCGCGCAATTTCTTCTTAAAACTGGGATCACTATGCCTCTTCTGGTCAAAGTAAATGCAGTACCCTACGAATAGCAAACCCCCAATTCCTGCTGCTATGCCCAAGGCCGATTTAGGTAATCCTATCGAAATCATTCTGAATTTCTGAGCTTATAGTTTGAAAAAGTAAGTGGGCCTTATATCGGATATTTTCCCGCAAGTTTAAAGCTTAGTAGTGAAAAGTATAACTATTAGTGTTCGGCTCCACACTGCTCATTCACTGGATTCTCCTTCAAACTTAACTGATTACTGAATTACTGATGCAATGCGATTTTCAGTACATTGATAATGAAATTAAAATGACCGGCTACGAGATCATCTGAGTTGCACATGTAGAACGTGCTCGTGTACAATTCTCACAGTTGTGCTGCCACTTTGAATTTGAACATTTCCAAGGCGCTGCCTGGACGTGTGTTGCAGAGATACGGTTCGACTTCGTCGTTCCCAAGTTAGGCATCCTACCTTTCCCATGATACTTAAGAGTACATATTGTCCTGACGTCCGATATGTTGGGTTGCCGAAGTGTATGAAAGAAACATGTAATAAATTTGAGTTTATTTTTGTGTGAATATCATATTGAACCTTTTGTGTGCATATCATTGCTGCGCGCAAACTTTTAAAAGTCTAGGATTGTGAGAGATCTGAGTAGATCGCTATAGTTAATATCGTCGTGGTCCCTAGGAGAATTTAAATTTAAATTCAGGCTCTCTGAGCCCTTTTCAAATTCTTAATTTTTTGACAGCTTTGAATCAAGGAAACACAAAGCATATTAACATTCAAATAAGGAGTATGTGTAAAAAACCACCTACCCCTCTGCCCATCTCTGTCCTTCCTCACAGAAAAAGGAATTTCAAAAATTTCTTGCCACGCATAGCTATCTGAAACTTCTACCAAATAGTTCGGTCCAGGGAAAAATCTACATCCAGCATATGGACATAATCAATATTTTCAAGCATTGATGGTATTACCTGGATTAACACGGATTTTTGTTACGAGAGATTTTTACAAATGTTGATGGAAAACTGTGAGAGTGGTACTCAAACCAAAATTCATATTTATAACATGCATGAGGGGTGGAAGTAAATGTTGAAAAACTTGAATGTGCTGTCAATTTCGTAAAAACTGAATTGGAGTCATTCATGAGCGGAATTTCAAGTGCCCATCTTGTTTGCTTCGTGTACAGTAGCCTCCACATGGATCATTTCAACGTGGCAATAAAGTAGGTGTGGCCTTTAACCTCGTAGTCCCGCCTATTCTGGAAAAGTTGTTCCGGCTTTTACTTCATGGTGTGCATATAAGCCATTTCAGCATTATATAGCATTTTTAGTGCAGGACGGGGAGTACGAAGCGCGCGAAACTGACCATTTTTTCAAATTGTCACCTGAGATTTAGATTCATGCTCGTACTTTTACTGTAGAGAGAGGTAGGAGAGGCAGAAGGAAAGCCCTACTGCATCTACTGACATATATCAAACAATTACGTGCTTCCACATCACTTCCACATGGGTAAATTCGGTGTGTTTGTGCTGGGAACGTGACATGCTGACATGTGACAGATGTGAGTTCACAACTAGGATAACTGCAGTGTTGTCCCGGTGAAGTACAGATTCCTGCAATGGGTTGTGTGGGATTACATTACATTATCCTCATCCTACCTTAAGTACTTCAGATGAAATGTTGGCATGAGGAAAACGGAACCACACATTTGACATTATCACTCAGTAAATGTGTCGGTGATAACGGCCCGATCTCGGTGCCGGAAGAGAAATCCTTTGATGCTACGTAAAGGTGTTAAATACACTAAAAAATTGTAAGTACGGGAGGAAGGGCAAAAACATATTGGCTACTCAAAGGACGATTTGAAAGAACAAGAATTTATTGAAGAACTGTGCTAAAATTTGACTTTCTGTGGGTGATCTCGGACGCAAGCACACTAAGCGCGTAAGCTGTTGGAAAAACAGCTGTTCATAAGAATAGTTAACATAAGGGGAGTGGATTTTTTAGGTGAGCGAACTTTTCTTTTTCTGAATTCCTTTTGATGTGTCTGAAGAGGGATTTTATTAATTGGAAATCCTTCGATGTGCTTACTTAAGGAGTACCGGTTACTGTGGCGGAATGGTTGGGATGAAGGACATGAAGCGGGAAAGCTTGTGGCAACAATACATATCCATCGCAGCAGTGGTTGCTGCTTATTGGTACGGCAATAAAATAAGAAAGTATGACTGATTTTGCTTTTTGCTGGGTTTTCGTAAGAGATGAATTTGCTGGAACCTGAATTTACAGGTTGATATCAATATCCACTGTTTTTGTAAACAAAACTCTTCTGAGTGCACAACAAGATTTCGATGCTCCGCTCTTTGTAACGTGGTTCCAATGCGTATTCACCGTATTTGTTTGTGTTACCCTGAAATCCATCAGTAAGATGTACCAAGGATGTGGAATGTCCAATTTTCCAACTGCACCATATAATTTTAGACTTTTAGTCAAGGTAATAGTTCGCACGTGGTGAAATGCATTTTATTACTTAAACCAATTTCTTTTTCGATTAGTAACTTTAAGTCACGAGAGATCATGTTACCCCGTGTGAATCTTCAGATTCTGCCGCTGTCGATCATATTTGTCGGAATGATCGCCTTCAATAACCTGTGTCTTAAATATGTTGGGGTGGCCTTTTACTACTTGGCTAGATCTCTCACTACGGTTACCAATGTGATTTTTACTTTCACAATTTTACGTGAGTTTTTATAGCCTTTATAGCACATGACACCAGATTGTAACCATTATTATTTTTCAAGGTGAAATGGCTACTTTTCAGATCAGAAAGTTTCCGGCGGGGCTATTACTTGCTGTATGATTATAACTGGTGGATATTTCCTTGGAATAGAGGAGGAGGGACTTGGAGGTAGTGCACTTTTGTTGTGTGTATAACTTTTTCACATTATGATATGATTACTCTTTGTTTTTTCTTAAACAGCAAAGCTAACACTTGAAGGGGTATTATACGGTATCCTGTCGTCATGCTGCGTTTCCCTGAATTCAATATTCACCAAGAAAGTCTTGCCATGGGTGGATAACAGTGCCTGGACTCTAACATTCTATAACAATGTCAATGCATGCATGTTATTCATTCCGTTAATGATCCTGCGCGGGGAGATCCCGGACCGAGTTGCTGTTAGTCAAATCCAGGAGCCATATTTTTGGTGCCTGATGGTCGTTGGAGGAATATGTGGGATTTCCATAGGATTCGTTACGGCCATGCAGATTAAGGTGAGGATTGATAATTTCGAATGTTATTATTTTATGGCACGATAGTGTTAATAAACATTGTCTTGTCTGAAATTATGCAGATTACATCTCCTCTAACGCACAATATTTCTGGCACCGCGAAGGCTTGTGTGCAGACTTTGATCGCAGTTTGGATATATGAAGACTTAAAATCCTGGTCGTGGTGGGCATCCAATTGGATAGTTCTAATCGGCAGCGGCCTCTATGCTCGTGTTCAGCAGCTAGATATGGAGAGATCCTTCAAGAAGACAAGACCTTCTCTAGCGTAATTATATTTTTGTACCAAGCTTCATTCTTCGATTATTATTTTAGAAGACATTCATAGTATCCTCTTCCACTGCGTCCTTTCAACAATAAGCCAATATATGTTCGACTTGTACATTGGTGTCGCCAGCAAAATATGTCACCATTCGAGATGAGCTTTCGTAGTTATGTTGTCTAGACATGTGGGAAGAAGGGATCTTAAGTTGTTTCTAATGTATACAATCCCATGTTGGGAGACAGTGATACTTATATTATATGATCTGTTAAATTGCTAAATTTTTAAGTTATGTCCTAGCAAGTGTCGCAGAAAATTATTATCATGGCAAAATTTCGTGAACCCAGCAGTTCACGTATTTTCAAAGTAGAGACATTGATTTTCTGACATTTCGTAGATCAAATCGTGGTATTTTCTTCGAGATCTGCTAATTATCTGGTTGGGACTGAGGCAGTGGGTGACATTAATTACTCTATTATTTTGATAAACGTTTCTTGGTATCTAACTTGGATTGTGAAATTCGCGGAACAGTCGTGGGGTGGTCCAGAAACTTCTTTTAAGATTTTTCGTCTGGTTAGGATTTAGTTTACTAGAAGACCCTGAGTGTTGTATTTTACCATTATTTTTAATTATTATGACGCTAACTGATGCTTTTTTGTGACAGTTTTCGCAACCAAATATTTTAAGATAGCAAACTTATAGAAGTCACTGGTTGACAGTTATGCTAATAGTCAAAATGGATACGTGATTTTGATAAATTTCCCGTTGGTATACGATGACGTCGTTCCTTGTATTTTCAATTAAGGGTGTGAACAATGTACGCATTCCTTTCACACGCGTACTACATGTAATGGACCATTGTTTATTGTGAAATTTTACTCACTGTTTGGTCCGGATTTCGAAATTTTTTATTCCTATCTAGATCTGCAGATGATCCAGAATCGCTGGAAAGCCTTTTGGAGGATAATTTGCACAGTTCCTCTGCTAACAAGGACTTGGGAAGGCTACCTTCAAGGGAGGTCTGATTTTCCCATCAGTTGAAGAAGAGTCTTGTTGCTTTATGTACGACGACTTTCAATAAGACGTATTAGATCAGTTAGGAGAGTTAAAAACTATTCAGAAATAGACTAAAACATGATTTTATAAGTTTAAGTTTAATAGCCCCGTGGAGATTAATATGCGAAAAACTTTTGTATATAGTTGAAGGATGTTTAATTAATGACTGTTACCAATGTCATGGTTTTAATTTTTACTTTATTGCTTTCATCTCTGTCTGACAATGAAAGTCGAGGTTAGGAGTCAAGTTTTCAGGCCAGAGTATTAGTTCCGTAATTCACTTTTAGTCGGTGATGTTGCAGTTATTCCACAAGATTTGTTATTGTATATTTGTATTTAGTTGCATAGTTCCATTGACGCACACAGTTTTTAGGTATCCAGCAGAATTGATTATGGAGTTTTTTGATCGTTTTGCGTAATCCCGTTTTAAGAAGTCCAATTCTTTATTTATTGAAAATCTTGATGCTACATTTCATCCAAAGGCACTGGTACTCGAACGAAGCTCTTGATATATTCGAAATAAAGCAATGCACACATTCAGACCTATTTAAAATGTACTGTGTTTAGCACTCTGGGCTTGTTTTGCGATTTCATTCGCAGATTGCTAATTGTGATGATAAAGGTAGACTTCAGTTCGCGGAATTTATACAACGCCGGGAAGTCTGAGCTCACCTTTTCAGAATGGCAGTTCTTATTCAATCCGGCGCGGTTACCACTTTTTTCCGGCCCATGTACACTGTAAAATTCTATTCAGGCCCGGCCCAAATAGACTTTGGAAGCACATCGCTTGCAGAGCAACTTTATTTTTAAAAAACTTCAAAATTCGAATCAGATTAGAAGTCATGGAAGGTCGGAGCCTAAAAACTTCCGAAAAAAAAGTTTCGAGGGATTCTGATGGATTTTAAGGTACTTTCCATGAGAGTGTCTATAAAGGTTCAATTTTTTGGAAATCTTCCAACCTCGCGCTTCCAAAATTTCGGCTCGCGAGTACTAACTAGTAAAATACCTCTACAGGGTTGCAACACCCACCACAATTTTGAGTTACTTGTAAGTGCCGATCTCTTTGCTTTGGGTAAGTTAGTTTGAAGTTTGAATCTTGAATCGAGCCCATACGCTTGTTTTGCAAGGATATTATGAAAGAAATTGTCCCGCCGTAGCCTTTCGTTACCGCTTTGAATAGAAAGGTTGAAATGTATAAAGCCTAATAGGATATTTCTTAAGCTAAATTTAAACAAACTATTTGCATGCATTCCGTCCATTTTGATGAATTCTACATGATTGGAAAATATTTGAGAAAAGACATTACATGATGTATAGAAAATGCAACTCGATGTCTACAGTACGCTCATGCAAAACAACAAAACAAGTTGCAAAATAATACCTGAATGCTCTACAGCGCAGCGACCATGAAGGTAGCAACTACCCCAAAGTCACCCAAAACTACAGCCGACTAAAGACTACACAGTATTTATGAAACATGTTTCTCCGTGAAGTTTATTTTACAGTATAAATTCACTATAACGATGTAATACCATTATCGTACATTCTTACGATTCCATGTACAGGGTGTCCCAAAATGATGTATTCGATTTGTTTCTGGAATAAAATCCAAGCTACTCAAGCGAAGACTATAAACGATGGCTCAAACTAAAGCTGAGTCTTTGGGATTACATCTCTTAAAATATCGCCGAAATCCCCGCCCTAGTTTAAAAAATAGTATACGGAAAACGATTTTTGTAGATGTTCCAAAATGGGCGTAAGCGGCAGCTTCAAATCCATGCTCAGGCTAAACCGTTTGACACGCGTACATGAATTTGGACTTTTTCGCGAGCTTATGACAAGAACAATCTACCCTTTTGGTTAAAGTTACGGGTCATCTGAGAATGAGACCTCCGATGACCCGACCGTCAGGAAATTACAACATGACCTTTCGACCCTAAATATGAATTACTCTTGTCTTTAGCTCTCGAAAAAGTCAAATTCATTGATGTGTGCCAAACCGTTTAGCCTGAGCATGGATTTGAAGCTGCCGTTTACGCCCATTTTAGAACATTCCCAAAAATCGTTTTCTGGGTACTATTTACAAACTACCCTGGCGATTTCGGCTGTGTTATAGGAGATGTAGCTAACAAGACTCAGCTTTAGTTTGAGCCATCGTTGATAGTCCTCGTATGCGTAGTTTGGATTTTATTC
>WJFA01003680.1:0-12266 GCA_009870155.1 Pseudobourletiella spinata | reverse complement strand
AAGACATTCT
This sequence comes from Pseudobourletiella spinata, assembly GCA_009870155.1. Classification (NCBI taxonomy): domain Eukaryota; kingdom Metazoa; phylum Arthropoda; class Collembola; order Symphypleona; family Bourletiellidae; genus Pseudobourletiella; species Pseudobourletiella spinata. The sequence continues at coordinate 12,256 of WJFA01003680.1, read as the reverse complement.
AGACTCAACTATGAGATGGTGAGGGTGGCATCTAAATCATGTTGCTAATATAGTAAAACCAAATCGAGATATGGAACATTTACTCTGGAAAAATCCATTGTGTAAGCCCCCTTTACCAAATGGCCCTGCTGACACTGCTACCAATAACTTTCAGGCTGAAGCCCGAGCACACAGCTCTATAAGGTTGAAAATGTTGTGGAGCTGTTGGAGGACTCCCCTTTCGTAATTTTATTCGTACTACCACCACTACTAACATTACCACCACTGCTACTATTGCTACGTTTTCCTAGCAACAGCTGGGTTGAGCAATTCTATTCGGAGGTTTTTGTAAGTACGATGCTGTGTACATGCATTCATATCACCCTTGTATTTCCCCTACTTTTTCTTCTCTTTAGGCCGGCGGAGGGAGGAGAGACAGCTATAGGGATATTGTATAGTCGGAGTCTAAAAGGTAGGTTGGAGGATGAATTTGTAAAGTTTCCTACTCGCCAACAATATCTCACAATAAGTACTATTCTGTGCTCCTCCAGCGCGGCGGCATGCGAGTAGTGAGGGTGTACGCAGAAATATTAGGCTACTCACTATGCGGGAGGACAGTAGTTTATTGTGTATGAAAAAGTTTGAAGCCCACGGAATTCATCACTGGCCTCGGACCCATTGTGCAGCCGGGTGTCAAAACATGGAGGGCGGCTGAGGAGAAAGGTGGCCCCTAAATGTTTTTGACATGGTAAACAAAGCGATACTTGATTGATGGAAATATTGAGGGGAAGAGAGGGCCAAGTCGGTTGCGCTTCAGACTGTGGTGGCGGCGGTAGTGGTTGCGCACCGCCTGGGGAACCCACTTTCAAGACGAATATAAGTGAACACACTCGGAGCATTGCATATTTGTACCCACATTATTCCTGCACACAAGCCCTCTTCAACCACTTTCCTTCCCCCGCCACCCCCCCTCTCTCTCTTTCTTTCTGGTAGGAACTTTATTTTACACAATATTATCCCAGTAGTGTCCCATGGTTTACCCTACAGACATACTCCACCACCCTGAGCCTCAAACCTACGGTGTGTCAACACTACTGTGGGGAACTCAACCTGTCTTGTTTACGGAACAAAGTGAGGGTAAACCGCACGGATGTCCCAGTCCGACTCGGCGTCTGCCATGATATTGGAGGGGATGGGAAGAAGGATGTTGGCTGACACTTGGATGGTTACATGACATACCATGGGTAACGTATTGCGTATGCATTGTTGCGACTCGGAGGCTACGTTCTATCCCTATGCGTAATTTGTGGGCTGTGGAGCGGCTGGGATGCTGATATCATTAGAATAAACCACCCAGGAGGTGATCATCTAAAGTACTACTGGTCTCGTCACTATTCCATTTTCGCAGCCCGTGGAAATTAAGGCGAGTGCAAGATGGGCGTAGTTATATGCATTTATCCTTATATGCGAGGAACACAGGAAAATCTAAAAATACCCGAGCTATATTTCTATAGGCTCTCGTCATATATACATGATGGCCTATATTTACGCGTCAGGCTCAACTTTCACAGGCCATTTGTCAACCTCTTCCCGATTCTGCTAATTATGTTGTTCGGTCCGTCGCTCGCATTTAAATTTTTCCGCACATTTCAGTCACACTCTTCAGTCATCGTCCCTTCGGATCGTCTGCGGCTCTCGCTGTTAAATTAACGTTTCCCATGAAGAGAAGAGGAAAACCCTCTAACGACTCCTCATCCGCTATACACAAACAGGCTATCGGACCATATAATGTATAAAGAGTACGCAATTAGTGGTCGATGAGCCTTGAGCTATTATAGGAGTGGGGGGGAGGGGTTTATACGCAGCAGGCCAGACGTGATGATTGAAGTGAATACTGGTGCTGCTGCTTGGAGCAGGAGGCGAATCAACTTAACGATCTCGAACAGAATGTGACTCGGAGGAATTGAGACATGGAATTTTAATGGGGAGAAATAGCTTTGGAGTGATATAACAAGTGGATTTTGGATGTCTCGTAATATAGTAAATAATACTGAGTTGAGATGGATGTGGGCAATAATGTGTGAGGGGAAGGATAGTGGATGTTTTTACTCCTCGTTCCCAACCACTTCCTTCGCCTTTATTTGTTGATAATGAACTCGGGAAGAAAGCCCTGCGAGATTGCGCCAAAGGATATTGATTGAATTTTGGGAAGCGAGAAAGAGATGGGAGAAAGTTGATGATCATGAGTTGTTCTAGAAAGTAGCCACATTTCCGAACGTTTCACGTCCACTTCCAGTGGAAACCAAGGAAGCATGTTGTCGGGCCACAACGACGCTGACCCCTAGCGCATCATACTACACGTCAAACGAGTCCGTTGGTGAGCGCGGCGGGTAACAGGGGAAAAGTTGGAACTGTAGGATGGCGAGAGGAGAGAGAAAAACGCATGTAAGTTTTGTAAACTCGAGTCATGCTCTGTTTCGCATACAAATCCCGTCTCATTCCATTCCGTCAACGTACTTTATTTGCCCAGAAAACTGTGAGTTCCAACAGTTTCACTGGCGGACTTGCCGGAATTGAAACTGAGCTTTCCATCGCGTATATACGGGAGACCAACTTTTCCCAATTCTTCCTATCTCTCTCACCCTCTCTTTCTCTCTCTCTTCCTCTCCTCACTCACAATAAGAAATGCAACGGCAAATCTTTTTCATGTTCCGCATCCCATTTGTCTGTTCACTTCTCCGATCCTTCTTCCCAACTTGGATGGATGTGGAACGTCTCCCAAGGTGTGTGCAAACGTGTGTAGCTTTGTGCGTCCCTATCTTCTTAACTTTTGCACAGTCACCCCGCCTGTGTTTAATGCATGTCCACGGCACTGCACTGGTGAGCCTGTCCATTACAAGGATGAATTTCTACAAGTGGATCTATGTGTTAGAGCACGAGGAATAAATAAATGATATTAGAAAATCCGATTTGTAGTCTGGATGACACACCGCCTTAGGCACAGGTTCAAAAGTTATTTCAGTGTAAAAATCCTACATCTCCAAAGACTTTCATGAAAGTAGGCGAGCTGGGATATAAAATGCCCATTCAACCCATTATAACCCCTCGCCCTATCCGCTTGACTTGTACAAGGAATTAAGAAAGTCGTGAGTAACATGAGCGTCGTCGATCTTGTTCTAAGTGGCCAAAGAAATGTCATGAACTTTATTTGGGGACGCTTGGGGATTTCCCAAAATATCCCTACTGCGCAGGGGCCATACTAATTCTCTCTGTAGCTCTCCAATTTTGTAGTATGTGTAGCTACGAAGAACCGATCATCAAAACCAACTTTTTATCCTCGCCGCTGAGTTTGGAATCCACTAAATTGCGACAACCACAAGGCCATCATAGCAATGGGAGTAAGGCTGAAATATCTCATTTGCTTTCAAGTAAGTATTGAGAGTGTGGTAATTAGGGTGTAGTTTTTACTTTTTACCAAAAAGGCACGCGCGGAATTTCATGAGGAAGGAGGCAAACTGTTTCAGCGGGTGGTTGGAATAATTTCCGTCTTCTCGGGAAAAAAAACTTAGGCGGGAGCATGGAGGCGCACGATACATTATTTTACTGCCATATAGCTGACAGTCGTTATTGAGATTTGTAACAAGCTCTCTGAGCTGCCTTGTGAAAACTTTTACGGGAAGGATGGCGGCCAAGGCGGTGTGTATGTATGTCCATAAGTGCGCCCACAGAATCTTGCACCATACCTCATTGGCTGACGGTGAAAAAGTTTCCCATGATGAAATCAATTTCAATTTGTCCGGAAACTATAGAAAAATTCCCTCATAATTCCATTGCGGACATGTACCACTGCTGTATTCTTACGTGATTTAGACGGAGGAGCTTTCAACCTGTACATCAAGTCCTGGGACGACACTTTTATCTAATTATAAGCTATTATTGCTCTCGGAAGTTTTCCGAGCGGGGAAAGGCACTTTTTTCGGCTCCTATCCAAATAATCGTAATAGCTCCTTCACTCCAAGCATTTCTTGCGGAGGGAGGGGGAAACGGGGAGGTGGAGCACAAGTGTTGGCTCATTCGTTTGAAAGAATGAAGGAGATGGATTTTCCCGCCCTTTCCTCACCCCCCTTCCTTTTCACTAGTGCATTCCCCGAAGGTGTGAAAATTTGTGCATAAGAGCCCACGATAATTTGTGTCTCTGTTAATATAGCACATAGACAACGAGCGTGGGCTTTCACTGCTTGGACTTCATTCTCAGGTTACTAGCTCATGTGCGAGCGCATTCCCTCCGATTAGCTTCATCATGCCGTAGCATACAGGAAAGTGAAAGCAAAATCCGGGCTTCACCAGAGCCTCGGCACAGCTACGTGGCAGCCACATCCACAAAAAGCGCATGCTGCTGTGATTAGATTATTAAGGGGATAAGGCCCCACGTTAAATGTACCGAATTAGCTGACGTAGCCGGGCGGGATACCCCAGGCTTTTATACTCAATCAATCCAAGCCCCTCGCCAATTAGTACAGAGCTCCTTCTCCAGTGCCTATTAGTTGAAGGGGAACGTTATCCTCGATGTGTGCAGATGTTTGAGAAACCGTTGCTGCCGTCTCAATTCCTCCTTTTCTGTAGAAATTGTCGTTGCTACAACAGCCGTGTTAGGCAGACAATACGCGGAATAACTCCTGTTCTGACGTGAGTATGTAAGAATTCCGGAAAGAGTGGGTGGTGCACACAATGTGTGAAGGAACTTACAATTTCTTCCACTCACCGGCACAAGGACCTCCTGGCAGTCAACCTCTCAGGCGCCACATGTGCCGAGGTCATTTAATCCCTCGTAAAAAATTATTGATACTTGCTCCTTTCCTTTTAAAAAACAAGGCAGCACTTGGTGCACTTGAGTCTCCCGGTTTTCCCACTCTCAATCTGAGTCTCCCTTCTCCTCTTGTTGGAGAAAGTGCTGATGGATGGATTGTTGCACTTGTTCAGGATGACAGATCGGGAAAATTCTTCCCGCAAATTCAACACCCTCAGCTTGTGTGTTAACCCTTTTGACAGGGGAGACAAACTACCTCGAGAAGAAATCTCCTTCAGTTCCCATACTCCTAACAGGAGAAGGAAAGTAATGTAAACGCTTCGTGGCATTATGTGAACGGCATCTAAAATAATAGGAACAATCAATATTTTATTTCAGCCACATATTTATATATACGTACTTATATATATATATATATACATATCTACATATATATTTAGATATACAGCTCTATACAATATGTTTGGTGTAGCTTCCAGGTTGAACGATTGTGGACATTTCCCATCCCAGCTGTTACGCCGACATACTATCGTGCCGTCCTTCGGTGTGGGACCACTAGGGTGACCGCACACGCACAAGTCGTAAGTGTGAACTCGAGAGACTCTAACTGTATACAGACAGACCAATCCAACTGACCTCCATTTCCCCGTATGAGAGTAAGCGGTCTTCTGTATATTTATCTATGTATGTATACACAGAGTTATGCTGGCCAAGGAATAAGTGCAGGAAATTTACTAGAAAGACCCTTGCGACTATTCTTTCGTTTGGGTTCCACTTCACTACGCCCACTTGACAGGGAGACACACACACACACACACAGACACATATTCACACACACTAGCTGTGTTCTAGAGGTGAAGAGAAAGGGAGGGAGGGAAAAAACAAAAGCGATACACAGACACGCACTCTCATACACCAGTAGCAGAACTCTCATAAGGTCTATAGTGTGTGCTGACTTGATGCACAAAGTGACTGTACTGTACGTCGTCCGGTGACAACTCTCATGTTACCCGAGTTCCCTCTCATGTCCCGCAAATATGACGTCTTCCTCCAATGTCCTCCACCGAAAAGCCGGTACTACAACCGTCCCAGCTGACTAGGAGATATATATTCTATCGGCCTACAACCAGGTTGATCATTCAGGATGCGTGTGCGAGAGTGGAAAAAAAGTAACTGATCGGAGTCTCCGTGTAACGAGACTGTCTTGGATCACTGTCCCTCTCCCTCACGTGCCATCTGTTACGCGACTGCTGTGTCATGCACAATAAGGAAGAAACGCCCTTATAAATATATATACATACTAAGATGCACATGCGTGTATTTGGACCCAATGTCCAATACAGGGGACATGACTTTTACCTATCAATCCCGATCCCGATAGCAGCAGCCCTCCACCACTTTCATTCTCACTGTATTAGCTTACCCGACAGACCCTTAGGCACGGCATGAAGGAACCAGTATCATTGTTTTGCTATGATATGGTCACTTCCTCTCAGCCCAATACTGTTCTATCTCATCAGCCCATGGTTCTCACTCGGTCGGCGGCTCGTAATATGAGGAGGAAGATCAGCAGGACGTCCCGCGACGCCTTCCACACTCAAACTCCTTGAAGGATATAGACACGTGTAAATAGAAGTTTGGAATCCTAGGAGTCAGGTAGTCCGTCCCGACGCCACTCCCTCAAATGATACCCCTAGTGATCTAGTAAATACGACGTATACACTGGATTATTATGGAGCATTAAATAGACGGATAGTGAATAAGCACATGCTTATGGCGTAGCAGTACGGTTCTTTCGGTCCCACATAAAACTCCCTCATAATGTCCTTGAAACAAGTGGAGTCCTCGGGGCGGAAGGCATTATTGTCTTCAACAGTCTTCCCAACAGTATCCCCGGAAATATGAAGAATCAAGTTGTGGTGGGACAGAATGAGCCGACGTCTACTTCACACGACGAATACGCACGATAACAGCTCCGTACACCGTGCATCCACATTCACATATGAATGCAAGGAGTTATCTTTGATGTATCAAGATCACTTCTACTACCTCCACGTGAGCATCCCAGAGTATTTGTACAGCAAGGGATGCGTGGATGGAGTGCTTCTGCGGGTGGTATCTCCTCGTACTATGACAATGTCTCTGGCATAACGGCTCCCTGGCTACGTTGTGCTCATTTCACACGCCTCTACCACCGACCGCGTCTGCTCCAGCCCTGCTTACTTGCGCACGTTACATCGTCTCCGCCTGGAATCAGTTCAGTGGCTCTGTATCAACGCTGCCCATACTGGGGGTACCTGACGAGTAATACGATGAGAGTAAATCACTTTTAATGAAACCACATCATTCCCATCCTACAGGATCCAACTCTAGTGTAAATTGGCACTCGGAACAACCCTATACACCCAGGAGTGAAGATCCAGAGCCACTGTCACGGTTGACATCCCTTTCCCTGTTTGGCTCGTGTGGAAGCATCCCTTGTTATGTAGCCTGTCAGTCATTTAATGGCGATCATTTGTATCCAATGCTCACTCATGGCTAACCAAATCAAGACAATCAGAGGTCCTCGCGCACTTGCGGAAATCGTAAAGGGGCTCGCTCACCCGGTCCACCCCACGGATGCAAATCTGAGGCCGGGCTAATGGGCACTTTTCATTGCGCCGAGCCGCAGTGAGGGCAGGTTGTTACTCCCCCTGCAACCATTGTCTTTTGTTGGTTTCCCCTATATTTATATGAGCTACAAGTATGCTGGTATGGGGACGTATAGGATCAGGCGACAGGGGGATCCATGGCTGTCACCATGGTCATTATGATCCCAGCCACGTTTTATTCCCCCGCACTACTACCCCTGTTCAGTCCCTACATTATGGCTGGTAGTACGTAGAGATGGGGCGAGTGAATAGCACGAATCTGGAGAGGCGAATCCACTCGTCAATGAGATAGGGGCAGGCCAGGGGGAGCCTCCTACTCTCGAGTGCATCTCGATTAGGGAGCAGCGGAGCGGAATTATAAGCAGGCAGCCGCTATGGACACGTCGCTCCTTCACTCACTCAACCTTTAGCCAAGCATCAAAACTGGAATATACTTGAAAGGTAATAAATAACAAGGGGCTCTTCTGCGGGGCGAGCAGCGGGCAGAGACTTCTCGCACGTATATTAGTATTCTTTCCTTGCGGTTTCCGCGTCATAACAGGATTAACGAGGGGGGAACGCGAACGACGCATCATCAGCTCTGCACCAAGAACGAGTCACAAATAATCGTACTTCTAGTATCTACGCTATGTAGTTGACCCCCCACCCCTCCCTGAATTGGATTCCAAGCGTAGAAGTGGGCTGTAAGGCCAATATGGCTAACCGTAGTGTCTCAGCCAGCAGTTGCCGGGGACAGAAATATATACTCACTTCCTATCACAGCTCAATGAACTTTCGTGCGGAAAATTAGAATTATTTCCATTATCACGTCTCCTCTTTCGCTTCCCCCTTTTTCACTGGCAATCACGTGGGGCAGGTAGAAAATATCCTATGTGGTTCGGTTTTGAATGGGCTCAAATGCAAGACCATCTGCATTAGGGCAAAGTATGAGTTAATATGATGATATTTTGTCAGTGGGGTCAATCATCGCAGAAGTCAGCTGTTGTGTTTTGAGTTCGAAAGTATCCTAACCTACACGGAACTGGGCTGCACACACATGGGAGCAACCTATTCCGACGGGGCTCATCATCATCGCGTCTACCCCGTCCAATTACGTACCGCACAAAGCACAGGAAGGACGAGGAGCCCCTGTGGATGGATATGTGTAATGATAATGTGCAAAGGAAAACATCATAATCATTCCAATTTCATCGTCAACTCACTCACTCACACAGTCAGTCCACCAACCTTCGTCTCATGCACGTCATCCAGAATGCAGACGGTATTGTCCGGTCATGGGGAGAAGCCATATGACAGCGTTCCAATACTCCCATTGCGGACACGCCCAAACCCTGCACCACTACACATTGGTGATTTTTACGGAAAACCTAAAGGAGTAGGGATTTTATTATTGCGGGGTGACAGGGTTACTACCATTATGACGCTGGCGGTGAAATGACATATGAGGTATTTGCTACTATCAGGCAATAGTAAGCCGATAGGCTAGAGATTCATGATGTGTATATCTGGATGCGATATGGCAGTCGGCCGATATGCCACTAGCTATATGGAAACTGAGCAAATAATTATACATGGGTAGGTTGACGACGGCAAACGACATTTCCTTGACCACTGATCCGCACTTACACAAATTCCCCATCCATATAAATACGTTGGCGAGGAACACCTCAATTATTTTTAAACGACTCGCATATCACTGCCCATTGAGCGCGTGAGATAAATAAAATGAATTCTTTTCTAATTGTGTACAGTAGTGGGGCTTTGTGTGCCGAGTAAATGGTTTCATTTACCATATAGTACAGTGACGCTACTCTCCTTATCATAATGGGCTCTGGTGCGGTGTGGTGGTAGGAGGTCTATCGGTGCAGGGGGAAATTGTATGCCCTCCCCTTGACTGCTACGAGAGTCTGTTGAAAAATTCCCGTATTTATATTGACGATTTCAAACTGCAGACACTGGATTCATTCATACATCTTTAAAAACTATGACTAATTTTCTCAATACTGCCGTCGGGACTGAATTTGTGTGTGCATCAAGTCATACGGTGACAGACCAGAAGTAGGAGGACTCCTGTGAGCAGTAGTTTGAAGTGTTCAATCCCCCTTGCCTTATCCTCTATTACTGACTTGTTTTGTGACTAGGAGGAGTTGGTATTAAGCCGTCATTACATCTACCAGTCCTTTGACTCACAGAGACGGCTACAAACCTTCACTTTCTGACACGCAGGAGGCGGAAGTGTGTTGCACGTACTTACATAAAACTTATAATAGGCGGTTTCTCCACGGGTTTCTGGAGCAATGCACGACTCCAAGAGTGTCACCAAAGAGCTATGCTCTCCCACGGTGGAGTACTTTGACAGACTGATCGGTAAGTTTATCAATTTCCTCCTCTGCTTATGAAAAAATGAGCTCCATTTTACACCGGCGTGGTACGACTGACACTTGAAGTTGTCATGACACACCAGCCAATTCCCATACTCCATGCATACTTTTCCCCTGTCCGATGCGATCATTCAACTCGCTGACCTGGAAGGAAGGGATTGGAGCAGCCCGCCACTTGGGGTAATGGGCTGTTTGACATGTACAACCGTATCGCGGAATATGTGGCTAATAACATAGCGAGGATTGTTTTCAACTGGCAACTGAGCTATTATCAGGGATTCCTGAGCTGGACTGTAAATACTCGGCGTTGTCGTCACTTATATATGTGCATGCTACCGCAAAGTCACTTGCATCAAGTTGCTCTGAATGAGAACTGAGCTCTCTTGAATCATTCGAAATTTGAGCTTCTACCATAACAATGCCTTTGTTTATGAAATCTATTAATGTCCTTTTGATTCTATGGCACAAACTAGCGGAGCAAGACTGTTTTGAGATATCTCTGCGGCAGGAACGGGTTAAAAATAAGGCACGTGCTCTCCAACTGAACAATAAGTTTTTATATGTTAACTTATTCATTTACAAGCTCTCAGTTTGAATGGATCATCATTGTTAATTTTTTATATTTCCTACCATCAGCGATTAACTGACGAGCTGAATCAAACGAAAATATCTTTGAGGAAGGAGATTCTAAAACAGCTAAAGGATATAGACCGGCTCCAGCAGATGCTAAAGGATCGAGATTCTTTGATCAAGGTAACTCGTCGTAAACACTGTAAGGGTTCCCCCGGGGGAAAAATGAACTAAAAATGTGGGGATGGTGTGGGCTACTGTTATTTTTGGACTTTGTTGCAGGATCTCGAGCTAAAGAACGCAGAGCAGAAGCTGGAGCTTCAGAGTCTCAAAGCGGTAAGCATTCAAAGTATGAATGACGAAGTATGGGAGGAAACTGGGTTGCCTAACAAATTTTGCTCATTCGCTCTGAAACAATGGGAAGTTGTTGTAGGGTCTCCCTGCTTACTTTCAATAGCACATTATTCCTCATTATATGAATAATTAACTATGCCAAATAATGAATTAGTCGGCCACTATCCGACACCGGATATGTGACAATGACTAAGTTCTTCCGTGTGGTTTAACCAACATATTTTATTAGGAGGCGACCAAAACCCGGACTGAGACTCCTCCAGTTTTATTTCAACACAAGGTTCCCGACGTGGCTGCCCAAGCAGTAAAGTCTGTGGTTCAGGAGTCAGACATAGATGGAACATCTAGAAAAATGTCAAAGGAAATAACACCTCCACCATCCCCACCGATTCGAACCAACTTTAGATTCAGGAAAGCCGCTTCCATAGTGGCTCAACTAGTACAGGTTCGTCTGGATCACATTAATAATTCTCGAAATTGCGGGACCACAACAAGAGTTCCAATGTAACTTGCCCATGCATTCTAAAATCCGGCTCAAGTCCACCATAGGAATGTACTCCGGACATGTGTGAAGGAATGGGAAGGAGGCTTACTATGTATGACAACCTTCAATCTCTGGATGAAATCTGTTGGAGCAATCAGTGTGAAATCTCATTAGAGCATGTTCCAGAGTCCCTGGAACAAGTGCAGACATGGGAGCAGATTTAATTCCATTCCACTCTCACTCTCAGCTCCATTCTCCTCTTCTTATATGTCAGGGATTTGAGGCTGTTGCAGCGGCTAATAATCAAGGACGAATTAGTGAACCGCCTCGACGTCGCAGGTCTAGTGTTCAACCTCCCCAAACTACCATGACCCTCATCACCATTACGACCCAGAATGGCAACTGAAGTGAGTACACAAGCCTCATATCATTTCTGGTCATCTTTATGAAAAGCTGGGATATCCTAGCTCAGAGTCTCTCATTCCACTGGTTACACTCACAGTAACTCTGTAATCCTAATGTACAGGGATCATAATTCCAGTTTTCACCGCTGCTGCTGTCCGATGGATACATCCTCCTTCCGCTTCCAGCTCCGTGCCCTATCGCCTGCCTCAAAATCCAATAGGACAGCGTGCTGTCAAAAAATTTATAGTCTACTTCAACTTTTGCTTTGCTGGCGTTGAGGCATCTCTCTGGAGACTGACACGCGTGGTCTTCGGCAAAACTGGAGTACTCAAGCTATTTCCAATTGCTTGATACATACATACATACATATATACATACGAACATACTTTCACATTTACACGTACACATGCACATGTGATAAGATTCTCTTACGAAAATAACGTGAATCCAATAATAACATAATTTACCGTCACAAATACAAGTCCGAGTTATAAAGTGAAAGAGTTTTACACTGTACAGTACCTTATGCAAAATAAATGCCGCTAGTCAAGTTACTGCCATATTTTCCGTCAGCTGTTCTCACATTGTGCAACGTCGACGCTTGAACGCTTCGAATCTGTTCCCG
>WJFA01003679.1:0-12267 GCA_009870155.1 Pseudobourletiella spinata | reverse complement strand
CATACATTCGAATCCACCACACACATGCCTCCTCCCTTCACTTCCTGCAAACATCAGTCAAGTGGCTATTAAAGAGGATCAGGACATATCTGACAGGACTAACCCATGGATTTCGTTGACTTTTGAGCAAGCTATCCTCGATAAAGGTTATCCTTTTCTCGGAATAAATTTTTTACAGAGCCCTACAGCACTGATTATTTCAATACTGGTGGAATGGAAATAAAAATTGTAGGCTGCCGTCCATGCCCAAATTCTTAACAGACTCCTTCTCTCATTCATAGCTTATAATCTCATATGATTTCATGATTTTGAAGAATCAAGTACCTTTTCCTACAAGCCATCAAGAATGATGTAAGAAGAAAACTCATAAATTCATACTAAAATTGGGCTGGCCTTCTTTGCCTTCGAGCGAATGGACGAAATTATTTACTCATGCACTGGGTAAAAATGCATCCTGTCAGTAGAGCCAGAAAGAGAGAGAGAGATGGCCACCCAGAGGATGTAAACTCCGTTTAATGGAAATACAAGGATCTTAAGGACCCAGCGTACCTGCACTACCATATGCTTTCAAGTGAGTAAAATAATGATCAAACTGTCACGGATCACACACACTCGAACAGAGGAGGACAAACGCATAAGTGAGTGGCTGTGACATGCCACCGTTTTAGTTCACAGCATCACTGTCCTGGACATCCTTCTCCATCTTCCTTATCATCGCCCTGGTTGTCATTTTTCCTAGCACCTCGACCGCTCTTGATGAAAGGCTATTGTGAAGCTTGCATGAAGCACGTGCAACTCTCTGTGGTGGACCTTTACTATTAATCTTTCCCATCACCTCCATTATGATCACCCTCAACCTCTCCCCAACAATTTACTGTTGTCAGCTTTTTAAACCTTTAACGATGAATGTGTAGCTATTAAAGGAGGCATCATTTTAGCCCCGTCTCTTGTCCCTTTCCCTGGGCTGTCATATTGCAGGCGTGTTGACTGACTGAACTGAGTGATTTTTCCATAGGTATTTACCGATAACCTCTCCGCTAGTGGTGGTGCAGTTGTGAAGCGAGAAAGTTAGCGTACGCCGCGTGGATTTTTCAGTCTTCAACAAAAAATTACATGCGAGACCCTTGTTGCACCTGCCGTTAGGCACAAGAGTCATTATCTCAATCCTCTTTGCTCCTCACTGGCCTTTGCTCCAGAGAACGGGAACTACGAACTGGTGTACGAGTCAGGTGATCTCCTGCTTGAATCCTCTTACCTGACATATGCCTTCCATTGCTCCTTGCCTCGTGTTCCGTTTCTGTAGGGGCATGAGTCAGTTAGGAAAGAGTACGACATTCCTTTGTAGTGAAGCTGTGTGAAGCTCCTTATTATACCCATACATATAGGCGCGTCGTGCAGGGCTGGGAACGGTGGAGTTTAATTTTCTCAAAAAAACCTAGAAACGCAGTATTTATAGCACTTGTACTTTTTAATCCCCTAACTATAATGTCGTTGCAGTGCTGGGAAACAAGTCCTTTGATTCTCCGAGTCAAATTTCTCTTTCGCACTCCCTCTTCTGTATTAAGCTATGGGTAATCGGCGCTCCAACGTAAAGGCCAACCCAATCCCAGTCTTTTAAAAATTATTTAGTTTAGAATTTGTGTATTTATTTACCTTTTGGTTGAGCCCTGGTTGGGGATCTGTGTGAACGAGAGAAACTACAAGTGCAGCTGTGTGTACAAACCCAAGCTACGAAAGAAACAGAACAATTATCCCGGCTTATAAAAGAGAGGTAATAGGAACCACATAGGGATCCACCGCACGAAAATGTGCCGCCCACTGCGTTGGACACGGTAAAGAGGCAGCAAATAATAAACCCATGCAAAGCGGCAGCGGTGGTGGACTGACTGAGACAGAATAAACAAAAGCGACTAATTCATCGTTAGTGGCCTCACCAGTGTTATTTAGCGTATAATGGCGGTGCAAGGCTGAGAGGGAAGTGGTGAGGGACTTTTGAAGGGTACACGTAGTAAGACGAGTGGGAATACACTATTCCACTCCGACGAATTCAGCCCAATATGAGGACATGTTCAAGACTTCGACGGCACAAGACCACCCTATTAACTCGCCTGCACATTGATTTCCGAAGGGATGAGATTGTTAAAACGTGTGAGCTCCTTAACTAATGCTAGCCCGGCTGCACACAAACTCATTCTATTATAGGCACTGGATTACGCACCCTCCCTCCCTATAAGATCACTTGTCGATAATTGAAAGATCATCAGCGCAGTTTGAGCTGGAGCCCTCATTGCTTATGCAAAGAGGACAACCAACTCGACTCTCGTCTCTCTCTCCCTCTGTATCATTCGCGCGCACTCTGTCTATTTCCCTCACTCACACTCCGCAAACACGCACAAACAGTGATAAGAATGCAGATTTTCGTTAAATGTATACGCACGTAAAGTTGAAAAAAATTGGCAGGGAGGGGAAGGAAAGGAGGGGCAGGGAGCTTAAAAGGACGGATAGAGTGAGAGAGTGAGGAAGAAAAAAAGTTGGGAAACTTTGGACTCTATAGATGAAAGATAGGATTTTCTACTTGGCTAGACAATTGAATGACTGCATAAATATCTCACTTATATAGCTTCAACTTGCTTTCGTTCTTACTCCAGAGTTCTTGGAGTTCCGCCAGTCATTATGTACGTCAGCGCCTCAGACTTCGAAGCAATGAGAGGGAAGGAGGAAATTCGGAACTTTTTTATAGTTTCCCCATCCCCCGAACCGAATGATAAAAACAGCTGGGGTAGAAGTAGGATAGGAGTGGGATGTGCAGTAGTTGTGAAAGTGTAGGTGAGCCACAGAATGATTATGTAGTGGCAGAGAGGGACAGAATGAGAACTGATAAAAGATATTATACAGCAGAAAGCATTTTGACGCTGATTTCATTCTCATCATCCGGATAAATTATTGTACAGATGGAGCCCAGTGGAGCTATAGTATCGTGGTTTGGTGACGATGGCAGAGCTTTGAATAAGTATCGAGAGCACTACAAGATACAAAAGTGTTAATCTCCCGCTCCCTTTTCCTCCCCTCGTCACATTTCAGCTATTCCAGAATCTTGTTACATTTAAATAAGGATACATGGACAAATGCAGCATCATCGATGCTCGTGCCCGATGCTCCAAACTTGGTTCAATCCCAATCACCTTACTGTTTTTTTCACAATTCTTCTTCTTCCTCAGAATTCCCTGTTTTTGGTTTGGTGGTTCCATCCTAAATGTAGATGAAATAGGTGGCAAAGCGTCCAACTCCTTCATCAAAGTGGTTGGGAACTAAATAATGGAAGCCATCTCATTGGTATGCATCCTCCGAACTCAAAATGTCAAGATGCTATCTTCTACAACAATTCCAAATTGGTTACAATTAAATTCCCTCGTTGAGAATCCCCCGAGCATAGCCAAATCACCTGACTTGCTGCGATCACTGTACTACTATGAAAAATCTCAATAATGATAAAGTCCGGCAAACGAGATTAAGTTCCCACAGTGGGATATTTCAATACTGAGTAGCTCCACGAAATATTACCAGTATCGTTGCTTCCGCTATTTCGTGGTGATAACCATGTAGTAACAACGTGGTACACTCATTTGCTTGTATTAACATTGGATTCACTTGATCAACTTGATGGATTGCACCAACCGGTTCCATTCTTTAACCCTTATTGCAGGATGAAAGGATTAATTAACGTCAAACTAGTTTAGACAACGGCTAATATAGAGTAGCATTCTATACGGAGCTGTCAGAATAATTGTGGAATAGAGGTAATTTATCAAAGCTATTCTCAGGATCGTATCCTCACCCTCACTCAACTCTCACTGCATGTCGTACGCGAGGAGTATCATGTCATTCCGTTCCAGGTAATACGAGTTTAAGGGCTTTTTGACGGCGGGGATGTTGTGTGTCGGGGACGACGACGATTGGGTGTTAAAAGTAAGGGAATAACGCAAGTCGAACAGTTGCAAGGAAGGGAACTGATGCTACCAGAATAGCTTACATCGAGTAAGCGAGGGAGTGAGAGAGCGGACTTGCAGAGATGGAAATGTATTGAGGAGCAAGGATTTTATGTCCCTTTATGCAGGTACACTATATAGCTTGACTGGACTACTCACCTTTTCTGAATGATGCCTCGCCACCATTCTACAAAGGAGCGTGTAAACATTTTTACGAACATTTTATTGCGATATAAGAGGCACCCGGGTAAGGATTACCAGCTATAAAATTTGTGTGGTCGTCCTCTCAGAAACTTTTATTCCCCTGTACACGACACGAGTTAGTGACGACTTCAGAATAAGATCAGAAGCTCTTCCGCTGAGCTCTTCGAGCGTGTACGGGGCCATGCACCAGTACCCAGTGCCTGCTGTCGCATTCCCGCCTTATCAGGTGGTACGAGCGATTCTGTAGTGTCCCTCCCTTTCATGCCCGGAACAAAAACGGGTCAGGGCTAGAGAGGAGAAAATACGTTGATAAAAATGGTACCACATGCCATGACATTTGAGGTCGTGTGATAATGAGGACTAGACGCATGCCCATGATCCCTCCTCAATCCGTCCACCAGTCTATGTCCACGGAATGAATAGTGACATAATTTAGTCGCTGGTAAGGTAAATTCTATATTTCTGAGGACTTAAAATGTGGAACTATTTTCAAAAACTGTGCGAAAGAAAGTCCCAAATTTATTTTGAATGATGGTGGTCCAAAGTGGATGATGTGAAGGAGTTGAACGCCTTGTAAATCCATTCTTATCAGCGGACCTTGTAACTATTCCTTCTCCACATGCGATGATTCTATTGAATTATTACATGCGTACGCAACTCGTAGCCTGACTCACTCGGGAAATCCCAACTCTCGTGGAGGTGAAGATTGAAAAGGAGTGGGGGTGGGTATGGCAAGAAAAAACAGCGACTGCGTTACTTTTGTTTACTTGATCCATGGAAGTGTGCAAGAGAGAGTAGGGTGCAGAAAAGGGAAGAAGCAAATTTTGCCATTATTTATTATTCAGTTATTTAGTGGCCAAAAAATAAAGTAGGCTGAGTTTTGCAGAGAGAGAGAGAGAGAGAGAGAGAGAGACGAGGGAGGAATGGGAGGGCAGAGGATGAAAGAACTGATTGTACACTACACAACTCCCAAACTTTTCCCTTCCCCTCCACGTATGATAATTCGGAATTTTTGGAACGAAACATCGTACTAAAACCAAATTCCTCATTGTTTGCCGTTATTTATGGCCTTTGTTGGATTCTCAAAGAAAAATCCCGTCACTCGTGAATCTCTCTCTCCCAACGGTTTCCTTAGGGGAAATCGTAGGAGATCCTCCTGGCCCAGCACGATACTAAAGCTTGAAAAGTCAAACTGAATTTATTCAACAGAGGTTACAAACGGTGCCATCTTACCACTCTTGATTTATGCGCTCTTATAAATATGTATTCATTTACCTGTTTCCTCCCTGTTCCGTCTTCCTCCGGACCGATACGCACATGGAATTTACTTCTGTGCTCCTCTCTCCCTCTCTCTCTCTCGCACACATGCACACGTATCTGCATATGTACACTCACGAACTACAATAAGGACGACTTATGGCGACAAACGGAATCCCTTGGAGGGCTGGACAAGCGAGAAGTGTAACATAGCCATAACTGCTTTCACGCAGATAAGTACGGGCTTCACACGTGAAAGCACAGTCACGTTCACAACATCACTTCAACGTTCGCATACTAAAAAGGAGAGAAATGGACCTGAGCTTTTGTACCACTGGATCTGGGAGAGAAAATAAATCATCTCTATCCATGATTTATTCCTGAATTACGGGAAGGGAAAGGAAGAATTGCCCCGATTATAAATTATTCTTATTTCAATTGATTCTTTCTTAAAATCAATACACCCCAAGCCAATTACATGTGATCGCGGTAAAGGCTTTATGTGATAAAATCCGGAAGTGCGTCTTAATTTCCTAATTCCTTTTATGTCAAAAGCTTCGGGAATATGTTTACTTTATTCATTCCAAGTGAGTTTTCCTCAATTCTAAAAGTTTTATTCTGGAATTCTCACGAATAACGATGATGAGGAAAACCCGGCGTATCCAACAGAGTAAACTGCTATAAAATCAATTATGGTGGATAGAAATTTAAATTCATTTGAATTTTTTGAAAAAGTGGTAAATATTGCTGCATTTCGACCTGGCTCAAACGTTTCCATGATTGAAACGAGATTGGCAGACCTCATTCAAATCCGCTCGTTGAGCGACGTTAGAGATTGCAAGATGCAATGACCCTCACAGTAGTTTGGTAGGTAACAAATAAAAAGGTAGTGGTTCCTTTGATGCATCATCCAAAAACGTACTATCATGGATTGATCATCGGATCAGTTTACTACAAAAATCCTTCCCCACATTTTCAGCGACCCATGCTACGTCAATGCCTGGAAAAGCTGTATCTCTCGTGTAAAAGAGTTCGTGGCGGTTGGTACAAATGGTCTCCACCTTCCGTTGTTCATGTTCCGTCCTGTCATACACGAACTACAGTAGTGAAAGACACTATAATTTAGTGCAGTGACTTCTGTAAAATAGTATCAAATGCCAGTTGGACCTATGTGGAAACGGTGAACTGTGCTACTTGGAGCATGCTGATTATATAATGCACGGATGGGTTTGGCAGGGGATCAATACGCGCTACATATATAATGTTAGTGCAATCAACCGTGTGTCGGGCAACCCATGGTGTACCCGTAGACTCCGTCTCAAAAGGAGAAGGAAGAGAATATGTTGGTTACTGGGAACACACATACACGCGCGCATACACAATCAAACTAACAGCTGTCTCTTATGGATTCAGGTGGAAATAGAAAATAAAGGCTCCTGCGTCTGAGAGACTTTCCTTCAGAAATGGGTCTTGCTAGGGTCAGTTCTATTCATAAAAACTGTTCCAATGGAGGTCCCTATCAGATGTGCTGCAACCTATTTAGTACCATTCATGGTGTTCAAAAGCTCAAACTATCCTTTCAGGTGGAATGAGCCATGAGACCCTATCCCCTCTAGCTTATTATATTCCGCTGGAACGAGCTAAATTGCTGGAGTCAAGTGTGACAACAGCTGAACTGTTTTTTGTAGCGGCTTCTCTCTCTCTCTCTCAAGATTTCTTCCGTCATCATTCACCAACATGACGTACTTTACTCCTTTTCACAATGCTCCAGGAGCTAAAGGGTACCACAGTGCTGAATATCCTCTACTCTATTCTGAATACTGCGTAGCTTCTGGCTTTGGAGTAATGATATTACATATAATGTTTCCATTGCAAACGGTTCTTGGCAGAGGCGATGGGGATGTGCATACGGGAAACGGAATATGAATGTAGGTAGTCAGTCAAAGATGCGCTGTGTCTACTAAAGCTCACCTCTTTGGAAGAACGTTCTGGATCACGGGTACAAGACCATGTGTAACATGACCTAGAATCAAACCAGAGTCTTGCGCAAAACTATTCTAGCCACCATGTGGGAGGATGACCCTGAAATGAAAGTCGTGTAGATGACAGGTCAAAATTCACGAGCAACCTGAATTTATATATCATGTCTAGAATCAAACCAGAGTCTTGCGCAAAACTATTCTAGCCACCATGTGGGAGGATGACCCTGAAATGAAAGTCGTGTAGATGACAGGTCAAAATTCACGAGCAACCTGAATTTATATATGATGCAAAGCAAGAACAAGCTGCAAAAAGCATCACTAAAGTTCCACCTAAGCTATGTTATGCCGCTGAAACTCAACTTTCCCATGCTTTACTTATTGACAGCTTCAAAGTAGTTGCTGTATGAGCCATAGGATCATGCTATGTACACAGCGCCAACTCGTGCCCCATTAACAGCAACATAGAATAGTGAGGGGCACAACAAAGAACTTCCATTGGGAGATGTAAAAAAGACAGAATTAAGCCCATTTCAGGCGAGAACTTCGATGACCAGGTTGGAGTTGGATCCGATCATCTCATAAAATTATAACAGAACTCAACCTAATTATTGTATCTTACGGGTTTCAAACTAAACTACATGAAGGTTCAATATAGTAGGTAAAAAGTGGGTCGAAAAGGCTCAGCATCACCGGCTAAAAGTTTCGGAGAGGCGCTCTAGATATTTTCTTGAGTAGAATAATGCGGAGAAGTGATCACGCGACATGGGATCCCTCTAATTTTACGCTTTCATTATTGAACTGGGTATATAGTGAGTGAGTTGAATAAATACGACGTTGACTATGACCCAGTCTTGATTCGTGTCCTAAAGGGATCCTTCCTCCTCCTTTTTCTGCTGCACGAACGGTTGAAAAGCACAATCTAAAGAGTCCAAGAAGACAGTTGTAGCCCAGCTGCCAGGTAATGTTCTAGTATGATCCTTGTTGTGCCATGTGTGTGCCCTCAATGTACATATGTGACAGCCAAATTACTCGGTATTCATCCAGCCCATGGTGGGCTCCTGAGACAGCTCTGTATTACCCTCGCCAGGTGCTTCCTGGAGCAGTAGATACGAGGAGGATGGGGAAAAAAGTGACCCTCCAGCACTAATCCAATCACCCTCGCTCTTCACCCTTCTCTAATTCTTCCCTTTGCCTTGCTTAAATTTTAGATTACGTCCCACTTATAAGTAATTTCGCATGCTATGGGCAAGAAACAACAAGATTCTTTCTGAAAATAATATTAATTTCTTGAAAAATCTATGCTCATATTCGAAAGAGGCATGATCAATTGCTCCTAGGATAATATACATCCAAGTGTTAACTCGGGAGGATACAATACTACTGATAAAATTCTTGGGTTCGGAATAAGGTTGCAGTAATGCTGAACTTTAGTCTGAAAAAAATCTCATGCCTGCTGAGATGACTTCGAATGCCTTAACTTGACGCAGTAGTCTCATTTGGACCGGCGTTTATTTCCACTTAATGTGTTAACTCCAGCTCCTATCAATCTGGGAGCGAGATTTCTGACGAATTGCTGAAACTTTCATGGTCTGCAGTGCTCTGTGAAGTCCGGGCTTGTATAGGAACTGTTTCACAAGAATTTAAGTTCCGGAACAGCTTGAAGTACATACTGGATGACTGGTTGTTTCAAACCATTTAATTTCCCTCATTGATCCGGAGCAATTTTGGAGCTGCATTAGTCAAACCAAACCCCAGCATTTTCGTCCTTCATTATAGTCACTGGGACTGAGCCGTTCCTTAAGGGATAATCAAGGAAGGTACATGCACTGATTACTTGAGAGGGCATGCACGTGGGGTGGTAGTAAAATTGAGGGATGACGAAAGCGAGTGACGTTTCCTTGTCGAAATGGTCGCTTAGAGGCAAGACGGATGTCGGTGCTGGAGAGTGGATTCTGCATAAAATTCCGCTGACTTCTCCCTCGTGAGTCTTTCGGGCTGAGAAGGTGGATCGATATGGGGAAAGTGAAAGCAGAGGCCTTGAAAGCGATTAGATGTCTAAAAGGCATGATGCCTCTTCCTTTTCCACATGATAGTTACAGAGCTCATTTGGAGAAAAATTCTCACTCTCTCTCTCTCGGCTCTCCGTAGTTCATCAGAGTACTCCCAAAATGTGGGGTAGGAATATTCAAACTTTAGTCCAGAACAGCCTTTTAGTTTCCTGACGATGGAGATTAATTATAGCAACTTTGAAACCACATAATTAACTTTATCGGTTACCTCTAACTACTCTAACCTCAAAGATACATCAGAAATATTTTATTAACTGAATGGTGAGAATGTTGCAGCATTTAAGTGATTAGGAAATTTCAAGGAAAATTAATAATCGATACTGGTAGGTGTTATGAGGTATTTGCAGTCTGCGCAAAAATAGTGTAGATATTGGGGATCCAGGATTTTTTATCTGCTGCTACCACCCTTCTCTGCAAGTTCAGGGGTAGAAAATGATTTTGCAAAACCGATAATTATTCATCGTTCACAGCGAACCGTAAAAGTTCCCTGTTGATTTTTGCTGAGGCATCCGGTGGATGACTCCGGCTTAAGACGGACTAGATTATAGCGATAGATAGTATTTTATGTTAAACGATGGAAATTATCCAGGCGGAGCGAATAGGCCACGTATTCTCTCAGCAGTTTCAACAAGCTCTTTAATTCGAAGTTTCTATTCTTACAGGAACAAATCCGCTTACTGTTTTCGATAATCAAATAATATAAGAGAAAAGAGGCAATGATGGGTAATCCGAGATAGAGTTGGCTCCTACAGAATCCCTGCAGAAACGACTGAACTTAAGAAAAAAGTTTTCTCTGGCGTATTTTTGAGAATGGAAGTGACGATTTAGTGGTAATATATTACGAGGAATTATAATTTACACTTGGGTCAAACTGCTTTATTTCTTGCGATCGAATTCATTTTCTATGCATACCTCTCTCCAAAAGAATAATCTTACCATAAAAAATACGGGAGTCCGCACAGAGGCCCGAAATTACTTTTTCCGTAGCTTCCTTTCTGACCAGTTGAGAGGATGGTGCATAAGATGCCGATACGTAGTAGAGAATTCTAGGGTAATATGTAATATCACATAAGATCACCAGCCTGCTAGAACACGCTCTGCACCAGCCTTCTCATGCATGCAGTTCCATGCTAGTTGTAACAAGGGGATTTGGAGTAATGACAGACTCTTGAACAAATTCCCACAGAGAAATCATCCCACCAGAGGCGGGTATCAACGGTTTTCCAGCGAGGGGGCAGCTCAGCCGGGATTAGTAGATCATATTCCCCGTCCCTGACCTACTTTCATTGCTACCAGCGAACACATTCTACTACTAGCAACAGAACCTAAAATGTTTTTTTCCGCCAAGGTTTCATCACATTACCCACCCAGTCCGAATAACCTACTGCATCCCTGAAACACTTCCAATGTCCGCCCGCCCATGGCTATTGCTACATATGGGAACACATCCTCCAGCATGGTTTCTCCTTACATGCTTAGCAGCATAGCAGCATAATAGGTGGCACTACTTATACAATTGTTTCTTCTCAAACACGGAAATAGCTCAATAGATTCTTCAAATAAATTAATAATCAAATAAACAAAAATCTCCCCAGCAGACAAAACGTGGCTATAGTTTTTATCGACCTCTACTAGGTGGAACAATGTTTGTGTTCCGATTTACCTTCACGGTAAGAAACCGTTGGTAAAAGTAGTATAGTGGTGTTGTGTAGTAAAGTATAGTGTCAAATTCCCCACGTATTTCTTCTAAAACTTTCAACCCCTTTCTCAGAAATTGGGCCATAACTTACGCTGAATGGCATAACCTTATGACATTTTAGGCAGTATAGGTCCATCCTCATTATTGGATTACTCGTCGGGTAATTAATTGCCGGAATATTTTGGAAGGCTATTGAAATAAAATGGGAAAGCACCCGACTAAACTCATTTCGGTTAAATGCTTAAGTCAACATTCCAGATTTCGAGCAATAAAGATATCTTGCTTAGCCGATTACATACTTAATATATGTATCTCCTTCGAGATTCGTCAAGGACTTCTGAGCGAAAGGGAGAGGAGACATTTTTCAAAAGAGTATAGGAACTAATTCAGAGAGATTGAAGAGAAAGGAGGAGGACCTCTGTATACACAGAGCGAATACAGAGAGAGAGAGAGAGAGAGGGAGAGTCTTTTCCCTATGTCAAGAATAAAAGTGTTTATCCTAGGCTTATGCTTGAGAGGGAAAGGAAAATGTTGATTTTAGCGAGGGAAAAGAGGCCGTACTACGGTGACACCATAAAGAAGGAGAGGGCTATGCTGTGGACGTGGCATCGGAAAAGGATCCATACACGCTGGCAGAGTGCCGAATTGAAGACACTAGGTCGTTCCAATGAGGATGAGCTAGAGCGAAAAATCGTAACGCGTGAAGTAACTCCTCATGAAATAACTATTGGGATTCCTCTCCCACTGAAAAAGGATTATGCACTTGGCTGGCGAATTACTTCTCCAGCTGTCCTACTGTCACTTCGTCATCGGAATTGCTGGTATTCCCGAAAATATAGAGAACGACACGCAAAGAGAATCCATTATTAGCATATATCCTACGTCACATCTCTATATTGCATTGCATGGAGGGAGAATGTCCAAAAGCGTTTTCCAAAGCCAAAATCAAATCACATCAAAATCCAACCCAAAGTCAAAATCAATATGTGCACACTAGGGCCACCCGCATCCAGCGCTTGGCTGTCTAAACGTGTACGTGCGGCCACAAAACGCTCAAAAATAATATTGGC
>WJFA01003678.1:0-12267 GCA_009870155.1 Pseudobourletiella spinata | reverse complement strand
AAGACCTACTCAGGTCCTTGGACCTACTTTTAATTTTATGGGACCGGACGTATTCGGGAAGGACCTAAAAGACCGGACCTAAAGACCTAAATCCAGCATAAATTTATTACATGTTGGAATGACGTAAGTAGAAGAATAGAAATCCGCTTTAGTCGATCAAAGCTTAGTTAAATTTTATTTAACCAATGCAGCATAAACCAAATTATGTTCACAGTATAATTGTCACGATTATTGCTGGTGCGTCGTTGTTCTGACGTAGCCGGCCACCCATTGTGGCTTTCAGGAGCTTACAAACAGCTTCATTTCATTGCGTGGCAATGTTTCAAATTACATGAACCGGAGACTTTTTGAAATCAGGTCCTTCGGTAAGAACCTAAAAAAGTAGGTCCCATTTCCATGGTGACCTGGACCTGGACCTATAATTAGGTCTTTTATCGAGGACCTGGACCTAGACCTAACAGACTGGACCTACACATGGACCTAAAAGACCGGACCTAATGTCATTCCCTACGCGGAATTATTCTTTGCACATAGTTTTCTGCGCATCTTTGCGCACCAGCAAGATTGTGACCCGGTTGAAAATTGCGCTTTTTGGCAATTAGTTCATCGTTGGTTAAAACGCCTATTCCTCGAAATGATAGTTTACCGAACGGCACTTAACCGAATCCGTTGTCTACGACCTTTGGCCGCCACCCGTTTGTCAGATCGACACTTTACCGTTCCGTTCCTGCACGACTTTTGACCCACGGTGATTAGGATGATTAACAATGCCGAACTCCTAGGTGCGGAAATTCAGGTTTGGCTGAGTTACAAGCCCGCGAAATTTTGATTTCCATTTTGGGACCAAAGGGGGAGGGCACATCTCACCTTAAATTTTACATGTTAAATCCCATTTAGGATTTCCCAGTTTTGAATTTCGAGCTCACGCCCACTTGCTACATGGGAGTTGCCGTAAGCATGGAAATTAGAAACTGGAAAGTGATTTGCAAAGTATAGAATATGCAATATGGCTTATGTATGAGATAACACTATATAAGGGGGCACATGAGGGGCTGGGGAAAATTCAAATTTGATGATTTTTGCGTATGTTTCATAGTTTCTCGGTACCATTTAGAACATGGTGCACCATATAGAATATGCAATCCATCCATAAAATGGCGGCGGTAAAAGTCTTCAAATGTGAATTTTTACCAGCCCCTCATGTGCCCCCTCATATAGTGTAATCTCATACATAAGCCATATGAGGGGCTAGTGAAAATTCTTTGGTGATTTTACCCGCCGCCATTTTATGGGTGGATTGCATATTCTATGCTTTGCAAATCACTTCCCAGTTTCGAATTTCCATGCTTACGGCAACTCCCATATAGTAAGTGGGTGTGTGCTCGAAATTCAAAACTGAGAAATCCTCATGGGATTTAACATATAAAATTTAAAGTAAGACGTACCCTCCCCCCTTTGGTCCCAAAATGGAAATCAAAACTTCGCGGGCTTGTAACTCAGCCAAACCTGAATTTCCGCACCTAGATGTTTGGTATTGTTAATCATCCTAAAGGTGACCTCTTAAATCCACATTAAGTCAAATCTGTGCTAAGGTGACATGTGCATTCATCCCCTTGTTAGTTTTACCTTACATCATTCCAGTACATGAAAAAAATTATCCATTGAAAATCAAACCAGCTTCTTTTCTTCATGCCATTTGAGAGTTAACGTTGTTATCTTGTAACAAGGTAATTGAAAAATAAATATGAAATTTATTTGCCCTCCATCTGACTGGCAAATGGAAATATTGAAAATTGGAAACTGCAACTATTTGCTAGCAAAATAATAATTGGCAAATGCAAATTTAAATTTTTCGTTCGCACAATGACAATGACAATTGACAATCGAAAACTATAAATGTTTCATTGGAGCATTCCAATTGAGAAATAAATTATTTTTCAATTCCCAAATTTAATTTGCAACTTAATTTTCTTTTCTGAAAATAGTTTTCAAAGCTCTACGGGAATATGCCCAGTCAACATTTAATATCGGGCCAACGTTGGCTACTTGAAATCGGCCCACAGTGGGAAATGGCCGCCCGAAAGACGTTGGCCCAAAGTTGGGAGAAAGCCGTGAAATTTCCATTGGCCGAAGTTGGCACATGGTTTTAAAATCTCCACGTGCCCAACGAATAACCGTCATCCATATGATCCAAAAATTGACCCCCTAATTCGGCGAAATCTTGAAATCTGTAGTGCAGTATATTGAACGAGAATTTCAACTCAAAAAATTATTTTATTAACCACAATGCAACAACGGTACACACAAAAACTTTTCATTTTCGTACGGTAACAATACACATTTGTGTGAAATGTCCCCTGTTACAACAATAATTAAATTTGCAGATAACTGAGATACTACTGAAATGCCCTACTACTGAAAGAAAGAAATTTCTTACAGTGAAACGAATCGTTCTGAGTCACCGCAACTAAATAAACATCCATTCTGAGATATAAAACAATTATTTCCTTTTCTTTCACACAGACTTGCGCCTATTTTTGGCATAAAGTTTTTAATAATTTTACGACCTCGAAATATTACACTAGAGGAAGCGGAACTTCTTTCCTTCAGTCTATTAATAACTTGAGCCAACTGTCTGTTTATTCCACGAAGCATTCTTTTCAAATCCTGCATATGATTTTCGAATGGAAACGCATCGTATTGACCAATATTACCGTACATTTTACAATCATCAATAATATGGATAAGTGAGTGTACGTTATAGATAATGAAACTGCTGTTGTACAAAGAAGGTATCAACTGTAAAAACTGTAAAATTAAGGACTTTGCTAAATCAAGCCATTTAGCATCAGACACTGTTTTATCGGATGATAATATATACAATGCTGAACTAAACAACATAAAGTGACGATATTTTTCCCTAGGTAAAGCGGTCTTCAGAGCCGCAGGCCCTGTGTACAGTAGCAGTGATCTCAACTCTGTAGCTTTGTAATAATCTATTTCAGTTATACTTCGAGGTTTTCGATTAAACTCGTTCGGAAAAATATCAACAAAACTTAGCAACTTCGTTGTGATCTCCGTCAGTGCCTGTGCGGAAACACGGTGAGGAATTTTCCCCTAAACCCACGTAAGCGTTAGCTTCCTTGTTACGCCCAGAAAACACAAGTGCATTGTGTCCAGCGGGAACTGAGTCACTAGACATAAATTAATCCTTAACAATGGATTAAAGCCTGTTTGATGGGCAGACTTACAAGTTTTACTAAAAGAATAATCTCCACGAACTGCTTCATGAGTTTTAGGAAAAATTACTCTGCTGCCATCCCAAAATCCTGTTTGGACACACCACTCACAGCCATTGTATGCATTATGTGAAACTACACACTTCAAAAAACTTCTGGTGGGCGCATCTGCGACAATGCATCGAATACGTACGCCGAAATGTTCATTATCGAACATAATCCCTTCAGAAACCGACTTTGAGTAGTCCAAAATAAAGGGGTTGAGAAATGGTTCTAATGGTGGTTTCGATTCTCCGAAAAAAAGAGATATTACAAAGGGACCTGAATTCTTGGCTTGATCCAGGCGACCCAATATCGGCCAGAATTGATTTTCGCTGCTACGGGATATAGGGAGCCAATCAATATCAATTGTTAGTGTAAAAACTTTGCTTGGGTCAATTGATTCAAAATTTTGGTGCTTAGGTAACCGAACGACAGTCAACCCCTCTTTAGCACATCTCAAAATAGATTCAACCAAATTAAAATGAACAAACTGAGGCTGACCCATATTCACAATATTTTTGGTGCAAGATCCTGTTTGAAGTAGCGTTCTAGGGTCGTCTGGAAGCTCAACTGAGAAATTACTTTTTAAAATTCTGATTAAATGACGCTGGGCATCTGTGGTAATATTGTGGCAGAGTGCTCAATCAACTAATTCGTTCCTAAATGTAGTAACATCTTTAAACCCATCGTAGCTGATGTCTGAGGACTCACTTGATGAGGGTGCTACACTATCATCAAAATCACTGCTACTTTCACTACCCAATATTAAGACACTTTGACAAGCATTATGTACAGGATTAACTTCAATTGGAGGTCTTTCAACACGATTCTCACGAATATGGCCTAACTGTTTTTTCACTTTTACGGATTTCATTCGCCGAAAAGTTCTCTTGGAGTACATGGTAGCAACAAAGTGACTTAAACTACAACAAGGATTTCAACAGTGAATGACAAAAAGATTATTTTCTGAGATTTCTTCCGCCTTGACGGTCTTTCCCGTAGCAAAACCAGTTCTTGACGACGTCCTCGATCTTATCAATTGTGGAGACAGGATGAGCTTGTCGGACCGCAACTGTGGGGATAAAATTGGCCCATAAAGTTTGTTGATGAAATACCACCCGATTTTTCAATTGACAAAAATCATACCATTAACTGCCTCACTGATTTTCGTCTGATACGGCACCTTTCCTGCCTTGCCAGTGAAATTGATGGAGAGTGCAAATATATGTTCGAATGTATTCTGCAAAATCCTACGCGTATGCTTTTCGGCACTCTTTCCTCCAAGTCCCACAAACCAGTGAACCTGCATAATCATTTTTATGTAAGTTAACATGTGACTGATACGAGGATTTGGCATGTCACAAGCGCACGAACCAATGGTCATGCGCCGTCGACAGGCCTACAGAGAGATTAGCAATGGTCAGATAATCTCAGAATAATAAGAAAACTATGGAAAACTTTTCGGAAATTTTTCGTATACCATATCGACAATTATAGCACCAAATTTTGTAGAAAAAACTAGCCACTATAGGTTCAAATGAGTAGTTACGCGAAACCCAAAACTGCAAAATACATAAGGGATTTAAAAGGTCCCACCTCCCCCTTCGTACCCAGTGATGAAAGCTTAGGGGCAATTAACTTCAAAACCAAGCAATGGGACATTGTTAATATCTGTGCAAGTCTTCTCGTCCGCGCATGATCATTGGTTAGCGTGGTGAAGTCAAAAAGCCTCCTTGTGAGTTTCACAAGCATAAAAACTGGAAAATGCGATAGTTACCAAGTTATCAAATCCCGTCTTCTCGGCGATAAATGATTCTTGTATGTCCAGTTGTTCAACGCTTGCGAGTGGCAAAGGAACCGGAACTTGTGCATTCGAACTCCCCGCTCCTCCTTCGACATTTAGACACGTTTTCGTGTCCAGGCACTTCCGAATTATTTCAATATCGGATTTGATGTCTAGTATCTGCTTCAAGATGATCTCCTGAAATCCTGAAAACAACCAATAATCAGGATTTAAAATTTCAAGCTGCACAAAATTAAATTCAAGTCAGACTTCACGCACGCCTAATTTCTGCTTTTAGGCCACTGATTCTGGTTGCTGTCTGTGGAGGTGGTCTCCTCGGAGTCTGGAAGTTTCCAACAGCTGGAACAGAACCACTTGCTAAACAGTCGGTGAAATTATTATTAATATCAAAATAAACTCCTAAAACCATCACGTTTCTGTTTGTAACTACCCTGATGCTGCCACGACGGTTCTAAGATAATGGGAGACAGGCTGGTAGCATTCGAAAAGCTTACTTCAGCTCCAGTGGGAGCAATAACTGATAATATCCATCATTTGAGCACAAATTTATGTAGGTACACACTAACATACTTGCGGTTGCCCGGTGTCATATTGCATAAATATTTCATGACAAGTCATGATAAAATATTTACTTGGAAACACGGGTGAAACTTCCGGCCTCATAATTGGCTCGTCCGCTTCTCCATCTCATCCACTAGTTCCGTAATCAGAAATTCCAGATAATTCAGATTTTGATTAATTAATTAATTCAGGTCAGATAATAGAGGATTTGTAGCTGATGAAGTTGCTGAAGCTGCTGCTGGAATGCACTTCTTACGAGGGGACTGGATCAAAGCGGCGAAGTTAACTCGGGAAGTTTTTCTTTTCGGCCGACCTACAGCAAAAGGCGTTTCTATGTCCGATGCTTCGGAAGTTTCCAGAGTAGACGTATAAGCTGCCTCATTAGTTTTGGCAAGAACCTTGATTTAATCGTATACACAACAAAAAATAGTTCATCAAATTAAAATTTGTAGATGACCAGAAACTCGTATGTATGAAGCGCATGCAAGCTACACAAACTACCGTGTGAATATTCCACTAAAGCGGGGTAGGCTGGCAAGTCAGCCTCGGGAACAGCGGCAGGATTTTGACGAAGCTTTAATCCACCAGTAAGCGGAAACTGGCAAGTCCCCATACTTGCATTAATCCAGATAGTAGGAACACATTCGACAGTTTTTTCCAACGGAAACCCAACGACACTAAATTTCCCCATCATGCGGATCTAAATTGAATGTAAAACTAAGCTCGAATTAGGTTGCACAAGCAAAGGTTCAACTATCGCATTCCAAGAAATATGATGGCTCCATTAATCCCATTGTACAAATCAAAAAAATTCAAGCACATACTTGCCAAACGAAATGTTTTAACTCCAATGTGGGAAAATTTCTTATTTTAGGATTTTTAACAATTACAATACATTCAAACTATTTCAATTCAACTTACGCAGGAATTTCCGGTACGAAATTACTCCAATCCAAAAATACTCCAACCTCCCGTAGTCTGTTGGTGTTAAGGACACAGCGAAAAAAGCAACTCAAATTATTAAAAATTGGCTTGGAATTAAAAGCGCATTGCTTGGTCAGCACAAAATGACGGTTGGAACGAAATGAGCTGCCGCTCTCGACGCCTGAACGGCAAGGCATCCTTAGGGGGATGCTTCCCGTATCGTCCCATGCAGCAGCCGCAGCCCCGGCCACCCCGCTCAGTCTCTGTGTAAGGTTGGCCGAACGAGATGTAAGCATCAATTTGATTCTGATTTGCAAACACACCATCCGCCAACGTTATGATGGTTGGTCTAACAGACTGCCAAACTAAATTGTTGACTGGGTGTCGGGTGTCGGGTATTTAGCTTGTAAAAATATCCTGTTTACCGACAAAAATTCAAGTCCGTGCCGGAAGTTTTGCATCACTAATGCGACACGTCAACTATTTCTATTTCTCTATTTTTAATAGCGTGAACCTTCTGAGTTATTTTTATTTCTTATTTCTATTTGCCAATCATGCATTTTTAATAGCATAGATAGCATGTCGATGTAGGGTAATTTACATGTCGGTGTTGTGGCGGATGTTTAGCAGAAAAATTACCAACGTCGGATGCCGGGTGGGTAAATTGGACTATGATGTCGAATTTTGGGTTCATCGTATATCACATGTCAGGTAAATTGCAGCCCCATCCGACATGTATCAGGTAACTTGAGCCGACATACTTCGGATAATCGGGTAAGTTGTTGTTGCTGAATCTAACGTTATGAATTCGCGGATACCGGATACCTATAGGTTCAAGAATATCAGATCCGAATTAGTGGAAATTTTGTAGGATGAAGAATTTGAAGCCTACGATGTGCAACATGAGCTTTTGGAAAACATCTAAGGGTGAATCTACTATGCGCTTTATTTTTTATCTCAGACTGGATTAATCACCGCCATTTCATCTGTGCGGAATCTTTATGCTGAAATTAAAAAAGCTCATGCATACGAATCTCAAGATTGAATCAAGACTGCCTAAAAACCGTTTTTTCGAGACGTCGAGCTTTCGGCAGGCAAAAACCCTACCAAACAAGTTGGGCCATTCTATCGCCGTTAGAAGCCAAAAAATTTTGATACGGCTAAGGACTGGAAATGTAAGGTTTTCACATGCAGAGACCAGGGCATTCACGGGGAAATTTTAACGTAGTTCAAGTTCACGATTCAGAGTTCATCAGGAATTGTTTTTCGATTCATTGCCGCGATTCAAAGTTCACGTCGAAATTAGAACGCGATTCAGAACCTCGATTCAAAGTTTAGCCAGTGTAAAAACATGATTTAGAATTTCGATTCAAAGTTCAGTCAGTTCATAAATGGGATTGAAAATCACGATTCAAGGTTCGGACACTTAGAAAACGATATTCAAAATCTCGATTCAAAGTTCAATAAATCGAAAAACACAACTCAGCATTTCGATTCATTTTTCAGTCACTTAAAACACGCGACTCAAAAACTCGATTCATTCATTACATTGCTTATTTTGCCCTGTGTGTTGGTCCTTGTAGTATATTAAAGCATCAATACAAATGCAAAGTAAAAGTGTTAATTTAAATTGAATCGTTATTGTATTGTTGTATTTTGAATCTTTAAATTGAAAGCTGCATGAAAACTCGAGCACTTCGGCAAATGGCGCTCAACTGTGGGGGCAGAAATGTAAATGTGATGAAGCAAAGCCTTCCGGTTGAAATACGCTACGAAGGTCTGATGAAAAGGTTCCTTTCGGTTGCGCAACGAATCACAGTTGAAATAATTTCATGAATGAAAACAATATTTTGCATCACAATTACACGGTTTCAAATAACTCAATTCAAGATCTCGATTCGTAGTTCGCGGTTGATAATAACACGATTCAAGATCTCGATTCGTGGTTCCGGATTGATAGTTACACGATTCAAGATCTCGATTCGTAGCTTGCGGTTGATAATGACAAGATTCAAGAACTCGATTCACAGTTCGCGGCTGATAATAACAAGATTCATAATCTCGATTCGTATTTCGCAATTGATAGTAACAGCATTCAAGTTCTCGATTCACAGTTCGCGACTAGTAATAAGATTCAAGTTCTCGATTCACAGTTCGCGACTAGTAATAAGATTCAAAATCTCGATTCACAGTTCGCTGTGAGAAATAGCAAGATTCAAGATCGCGATTCGCAGTACATTATCAGATAGAAACACAGTTCAAAAATTCATGAACTCCGAACTCTGAATCAAGAAAAGCGAACTTAGTTGCAATGTCCTGGCACAGATGGATCTGGGGGAGGGGCGAAGAGGCCTGAAGCCCTTCGCGTGGGCTCGGGTAATAAATCCTAATTACAGATCTAAATATGGATCCACAGATGTAGTTACCTGTCTACAGTAGAGATGCAAGTAGGTCCAGTTAGTACCTGCAAATACCTGGACCTGCAGGTCCAGGTAGGCAGAAAATTCACACCTATTTAAACAGGTACAGCTTTAGGTATCAACGTTATAACTACCTGAGAATACCTGTAGTACCTGATTTTCTTCGGAAGCGCATAAATAGCTGCTTATTTTCCCCTCCGCAACTAGACGGAGCCGGCAGAGCTTGCAACTGCACTCATTATGATGAAAACGTGGGTCGCCGAGCCAATAGAATCACACGGCTGGATGTCCGCTAGTGGTATGCTTGGGTGCCAACCTAATGCAAGGATGGTACCCGCTCATCCGGTCATGTCATGATACAAGTCTCTGATAGGACGGTAATCATGGAACTCACAAGGGGACATTGCTAGGTGTCCGCAGCGCACAGCGCGAACACCATATGCAGCGCGGAGCTTATCCCGGATAATTCTGAATTCAATGCTCCCTAAGTGTGGGTCTTTCGATCTTAAATTTCCCGTAAAAATTTGGGCGAAATTGAAAATATTAATATCTTACAAACTAGGCGTTCTGTGTGCGAAATGATTTAGCGTTAGTATATCCTAGGGCTGGGCCGTAATAGCCCTATCCGGTGCGTATTATACAACCTATGTGATCTACTCGGAGACTCTGTACGCAAATACTATCGAGCTAAATTTTCATGGTTATGGCCCGCCCACCAGGCCCACATAAACGTAAAATCCCATCCCACGTCGTCCATGGGCAAATGATTTCAGTTTTCTATACACTTAATCCTAAATGGGCCGACTATTCTCGAGTTTAAATTATTGACCAAAATATTCCACGATGCAGTACTTTCGGAAAGTATTCCCGGTATCCATGCGTGACCACTAGTATGGGCGATGTGGAGTAAAGTATCTTATTTCTTGATTGGATGTTTGATTCTAGATTTTAAAACATGTCCATGATTTTCGTTATAAGAGGATGGAAACGTCCCATTGATTTGATCATGTTTACTACCGCCGCTACTATTTTCATAAATTTGAAAATTGAATATTTCATGAGCATAAATGTCTCATATCTAACAAGGAAATTCCCCGTCAGGATTTTGATGTACCCGGTATCCCTTTGGATACATACAGGGTGTCCCATAATTACAGGTCATACTTGTTTTCGCACTAGAGCCTAAACGGCTCAACGCATTAACAATGATGTTGGTATCAATCGAAAGCTGAGGCTTTAAGATTTTGTAATAAAGTTCTGCAAGCAATCTTCAGCTGCCGAAATGTCTACGCAGCCGTTGTTAGGCCACACATCCCATGGCGTCGATTTTGGAGCTCATGTGCAGCATAAAGTGATGCATCGTCTCAAGATCTGTCAAACGCGCTATCGAAAATGCGTCTGCGCTAAGGGGTTTAGCAGTAGTTGGCCAAAATGTGTCCCGTTAACGGTAATGTTAAATTACCATGTGATTGTAGCCATGAACCATATCTCCGGTACCATTAGGCCGATCTGACCAATCATGGTAGCAAACAAAATCTAAAAGCCTCAGCTTTTGATTGATGCCAAAATCATTGTTAAGTGTTAAGTCGTATAGGCTGTAGGGTGAAAACAAATGTGACCTATCATAATGGTACACCGTGTACAACTTCTAACAAATAGAGCAAGATCTACCAGATAACGGAAATTTCGTCCTAATCAGATCAATTGAAGACGGATCTAACCTTTAATTTGAATTAAACCGTTGATATACACCAAATTTTAATTTTTTAAACCATTGCAACACCAGATTGAGAAACCTGAAATGCGGAGTTATTTGTCCGGAACTTACCCCACCGTTACTTGATAATTATTGTTCTTTGTTATAGTTAAATATATTTTATAGGTTGCTCATTTCAATTTTTTCAAAATCGGTCACATGTAGGGATATGTTAGTTTTAAAATTTTGAAATGAAATTTTATTTAGAATTTTACGTGTTTATAAAATTCTCGCAAAAATTTTGCGCAAATCGGTTTGAAATGGCTAAAGAAACAAAGCACGCCAAAAATCGGATAATATAACCCAAACCACTGGTACCATTGGTGACATATCGTAACCATTGTTTTATGACAAGGATAATTGTCTTTCAAAATATTTGCCCGCCCGCTCGTGATCTAAAAATTGGGGAGCCGATGCACGATGAACATGAGACGGGCAAAAGATGATATTCTCTTTGTTATACATCCACCTAGTCCTATATTCACGATGTGACTGAGGTTAAAGTCATAGAGTAAGATGTATCAATTTCCCGCTGTCGTAAGTCCAGCCAGTAATCCAGGGGATGGGAGGTGGCCAGGAGGAAAACAGCTGAGCCGGCTGGGAGTGTGTCTGAGAGTTAGTGAGATGGGACGAAGCCGTGAAGCTAGGAGGAGAGTTGAATCTCAACTCCGGGCTACTATCATATTCATGGTTTATTTTTGGTGTGTTAATCAATTTAAGTGCACAAGTTTCATATATTTTTATAAAAGTTCTCCGAGTTTTTTAATAATAACAATGAATTACGCCCACGTGTATATTATAATAATTCTACGAGTGTGTGTGGCCCTTAATTTATTCGTGGAGAGAGACGAGTATAAAGCTGCACCCAACCGGTAAATATCTCTACGACTCTACCATCTGTATCGGCCAGGCAGATACCCCCCGGTGTCCGGAGAGAATCTGGGCATCGTTATACTATTATTATGAAGGACGGAAGCACTGCTTCTGTAGCATATTGCACTGGTTTGCAAGAAGTGAATGTTTTCAAAAAGTGGTAGGTTCTTGGGAGCATAACATTGTTTTGGAATGTTTAATTTCAAATTTCCTGTAAAAAAAATTGGGTGAAATGGAAGATTTGAAGCCTAGCAGGTTTTTGCTGTTTAATATTCCAAAAACTTTACGGAGTCGTTTGTGGCCTTTGTCACAATGTACGACGCGATGAACGGTTTGGCACTGAAGCAAGGGAGCGTGGGAGGTACGTTTCCATCTTTACAAAGTGATCCGCGGGTGTCCCGTGGCTGCCATGCTGGAGGAAGCTCGCATGTTTTTTTCACTGTACTGCCGGCTTAGCCAGCTTCACTGTGTTTGGCTGGCAACTTTACTCATTCCAATGTAACCAGCTCTCGGTGCAACAGCTTTTCACACCCTCACAACTGTAGTACATACAGTTGTGTTGAAAATCCCTCCTTTGACCCTTTTCTTAGAAGGATACTCAGTTAACTGTCAACAGCGGATCAACTAAAGTGTTTAAGATCAACAAAC